>ONZH01001035.1:0-42658 GCA_900303285.1 Rhinella marina
AAAAAGGTACCTGTGTTGTACCTTCTGTAGGCATCTTCCATATGGTGTACTGTTATAATAAATGTACAAAAGCCCATTTCATAAAGTGTGTAATTAGCAGTACCGTATACAATGCAGCATACACTGGAAAATAATGGACGACTCTTAATTAGCAGCGCCTACTAGTTAAATAACACCATACAGAAAATAATACTGACAAGTTTTGTGGTAGTTTTAAGTCTTGACTATCAGTGGCACCACCTTCGGCAGAGTAGGGTGAGGCACCATGAGTCCAAATATGCTGCACAATGCTTATATAACTGTTGTAGGTATCGGTTGGTCCAACGCTCATTCAAATGACAGCTGTCTCCCCCAGCCCACCATACGCATGTACACTCGATTTGACCAAGCATGTTCTGAATACCCGATTTTTGAGGAGATTATAACTAACAAGACTTCATACGAATGCTCGTTAGCGATAATCTGCCTGTGTAAAGGTGAAACATGCTCGTTCTTTGGGAAATAGGATCATTGGTGCAGACACCTAAATCATTGTTTGATTCTGTATGGGGGCAAGCGATGGCATTAGTGATCACTACTTGCCATACTGTGGAGGAGATTGCTGCATGTAAATGCAGTGGTCTCCTCCACTGACAATCAGAGTAATATCGGGAAGGAACACTTCCTTCCCTACAATCCTCTGCTCCATCCAGTAGTGTAGAGCAGCCATAAAAGGTTTTTCCCATCTCAGATAATCATAGCCTCATCCTAGCAATATGCCCTCATTGTCTTATAGGTGCGCGTCCCACCTCTGAGACCGCACCTACACTGAGAGCGGAGCCCCGAAAGTTGTAGAGAGCGCACTGCATATACGCAGCTGCCCTCTATTCATTTCTATGGGGGCCTCCAAAAATAGCTAAGCGCCGGCTCAGCTATTTCTGTCAGCCCCATATAAATTAATGGGATCGGTGGCTGCGCAAGCACGCTGTACTCTCATTCACTACTACGGGGAAATCGCTTGGTGGTGGCCAGAGGGCCACCACCTTCCCCGCTCCATTCTTAGTGTAGTGACGGGTCTCAGAGGTGGGACCCACACTTATCAGACATTGAGGGCATATCTTAGTGATATGTCCCCATTGTCTCAGTTGGGAATAGCCCTTTAAACCACTGTCAGACACCCATGTCTTTGGTTTATCGCCATTGAGAGTGGAAGGATCGGGCATCTTGAAATTTAGCTGCCTTATCCTTCTGTCCCCCAAAATCCTAAATATTTTCTTGAAGATTATGTTGAACTATTGATCCTTTTGGCAAGCAGTGCGCTGAGCTTGAATGGGCACTCTGTGAGATTGCTGGCCAACGCTACTCTCATTGTTTTCAGTTTTAAGGATTTAGGAAGTTATTCACATCCTGTGAAACTACATTTTTTCGGAGAGAGTCAAAAGTTAGGAACATAATCCACCTTTTGTCTTTGAAATGTTTAGATTGTATTAAAGGGGATTTCCAGGACTTTTATATCGATAGGTCATCCGACTCCCAGCACCCCCGCTGACCAGCTAATTGCCAGTATTGAGTACAGAGCTGTTACTGCACCGTTACTCCCATTCATTTCAATGGAGGCAGTGCTGTGGTAACAAGCCCCAGCCTCTACAAAGTGGTCAGAGCTGTGTAGTTACGGCATTGGAGCTATTTAAGAACAGCTGACTCTCAGGACTGCGGATTGTACCATCTCAGACATTGGGGTCATAATGCTAGGATATATCCCCAATGTCTGATAGTTGCGGGTCCAACCCTGGGACCCTCACCTATCTTTAGAATAGAGTCATAAACGTGAAGAAGGGTGCACCACACATGCCCGTCTATCCTCCATTCATTCCTATGGGAGTGCCGAACTAAATAGAAGTGAATGGAGCGGTGGCCGCTCTTTCACAGGTGCGCCTCCCATTCATTTCAAAGGGATTCCCGGAAAAAAAAAAAAATTGCTCGGCTGTTTTTTGGCACTCCCATAGGAAATGAATGAAGGGCGGACGTGCATGCCGGCTCTGTTCTATGTATAGATATTGCCGCACCTATCAGACATTGGGGGATATCGCTAGGATGTCTTAGATGGTACAACTCCTTTAAGAATAGGACGTCAATCTAAAAGTTATGAAAAAACCCTTGAAAGATGGCAACTGTGAAAAGAGTGGTCAGGTCATAGAGACACCCATTGGTCTGATATCAATTGATGGACCAAAGGCACAGTTTTTCTTAGGCCTCATACACTCGACTATGTCCGTACTACAGTATGCAAACCATGGATCAGCAAAAATAAGGACCTTCTTGTGCCTTCTGAATTTTTCTCTCATCCCTCCAAAAGAAATGACTATTCTTGTGAGCAAAACAGACAATAGTACATATTCCAGCATTTGCAGAACAGCTACACAGATGCTGACAGCAACTGTACAGTATAGGACATCTATGTACTGACAGTTTAATCTGAAGATCCCAAAGAAATGAATAGGAAGAGCGTCTGACCCACAGAAAATGTGAATCTGATGCGGATTCCAAATACAGTGGGGTGACTGAGGTCTTATCCAGAATTTAATCTGCTGCATAGTCAGAGTTTAGAAGAAAAACTAAAGAATGATCACAAAATCATTGTCCATGTATTAGCCGTATGACCCAAATGCAGTCAACCAGTAGTGACTATCAAACTGAGACTGAATTCTATCCAGAGAATGAGGGTATGTCATCAGTCAGCTAAAGTGATCGTCCATTGACACATTTCACCTGAAGAATGTTCAGCGTGGGACCATTTCATCAACTTTAGCCTAATGCTTAAGGGCAATGAGTTAGTTGGAACTGGTATAGGGGACAATGCTGTCCAAAATTACGTGAAAACACATATAAATCTTCAAGAAAAAAGCACTTAGTAGATGGCAAAAAGAATCTTGAAAAACTACATTAAGCTGTAGTGTTGAAAAGGTCAATTCAAGGAAGCAGACGACCTGAAAACCACTTCCATTTCCAACTTCAGGTTATGTTTTTCCACTAAAGCGGTAAGTGGCCCTCAGGCTCCTGGCATGTAACGCTAGCGAGACATACAAGGACAAAGAACAGCGAAAGAGATAATAAAGAAAAGAGACATTCATATCTGTGTTCCAGCAAAAGCAAATGCATGATGGACTCTGGATGGGCTACATGAAGATTTTGAGGCAGATGTCACCCCATGGATAGAATTTGAGGTGAAAAGCCACCACAAATGCCTTGCTGAAAAATAGAAAACCGATGCTCTCATGATACTTTTTCCACTACTGCGTGAATTGGGTATTTGACTAATTGATGATCTTTTGTATATTTACACCTAATAATGCCTCGGCCCCTACAAACAGTGTCCCGTTCTGGGTCCTGTGTTTAGTCTTGAAATGGAAAATTCTATGCAGTAGACACTTCTCTGCAGAATCAATCAGTTCAAAAAGTGCTACTCCCCTTCCACCGACTCTCGTGTTTGGCAAAGCAAAAGCTGTATTCATTGGACAAACATCAATGAAATCTGCAGGTTCTGTTAAGGATTACAGATATGTGAAAAACGAGACACAGTGCAAACTGGTTGGGTGACATTGAGCTATGTGACCAGAATTCTACACAGTGACTTGCACGCTGCTTTCTATTATTTTATTACAAAAGGATTCAATCAAAGCCAATGGTTGACGGGTTGCTACGGGTTTGCCTATAAAGCTGGCAAAGAATAAATGTCTTTATTCTCGTCGGACTCTGTCCAAGTGGAGGCTTTGGTGCAACAGACGCTTGAGCCCTGTGAAGAAAACAGTTCTGCCAAGGTCCAGCTACCCAACATGTTTACTCCATGAAGATACAAAATATTCAAAAAAGACAAAATATTCTCTAGATAGAAGATACTTTCAGGGTCACAGACCTCCAGCCTCCAACATAGAATGCTGAGAGATGCAAGTTACCAGTAAATGTATCATAATCTGGATTCAGCGGGAGGCCTTGAAGGAATTTTGTGAACCTTCTTACAGAGCATATTATTTATTGACCACCAGTATAATATTAGATATTTGTAGACTATAAACCTAAAGCTGTCCTTACACATAAAATCACAATTTCAGAAGACAGAAGTCCACCATAGGTCACTGTGAACAATAGTTTGTGCAAAAAGTTAATACGCCGGATTCTTAAAATGGCCTAAATGGGACATTTGGCCAACCATTGTATGAAAATTAAACACAAACCAATGACTTATGGTGGACTTCTGTCTACCGAAATTGCAATCTACAAGGTCGAAAAATTTTGGCCATAGGCAAATGTGTCTGGCATGATCAGCCCATCATTTGCCATTCTGTGCAATCCAACTTTTTCTTTTTTAATTTATACTGGCCAATGATGAGCAATTTATAATATTTACCTTATGTATATGGCCTTCTAAAAGGGGTTGTCCGCTTTTTACTATTGATAACCATAGGTCATCAATATCAGATCAACATGGGTCTGACTCCTGGCACCACCGCCGATCAGCTGTTTGAAGCAAAGGCAACGTTTGTATGAGCGCTTCCTTCTCTGCTCTGTTTACCTGCTCGCCACAGCAATTACAGTGGTGAGCAGGTGTAATTGCAGGTATGGAGTCCCCATTGACTTCTATGGGACAGCTCTGTCGTAGTCACTTTAACAGACTATTTAACAGAGCTATCCCATAGAAGTGAATGGGGACACCATAGTTGTAATTACACCTCCTCCCCACTGCAATTGCTGATGAGAGAAGGTAAATAGAGCAGAAAAGGAAGCGCTCATATGAGCGCTGCCTTTTTGTTAAAACAGCTGATCGATGGGGGTGCCGGGAGTCGGACCCCTGAGGATAGGTCATCAATAGTAAAAAGCGGACTACTCCTTTAACTTTAGAGTGCTAAGGTTGGATGAACGAAAGTGGGCCGAAATGGTTTAGGCTGTCAACTACTTTATGGGAAGATTTGCATTGAGGAACCTACCATACCCATATGATCACATAACTAGAACTGACTGGGCCCCACAGAAAGATTTTTGAATGATTCCCCTGTCCCTCAGCATCTTCTTTGCAACCCCCTCCTTCCAAGTAACACCCACTCTTTCAGACCAGGGCTGGCAGCATCTCCGTCTGTTTCCTACAAGTACTGTATGTCATGTCACTGTATATACTGTCACTGTATATAATGTTACTGTATATCACTGATGAGGGGCCCCTTTTTGAGTTTGGCCCCTTAGCCGCTTCCCTTGCTTACACTATAGCTACGCCATATGATAACTAATGGAAAATTGTTGTTCATAAATTCTGGGATCAGCTGTATACTTTTTTATCGTCAGGTAGGAGAAATAATTAGACATCTTGAAATAACTCCCCAACTGCTGCAAAAAATGAACAATAGGGAGGCACAAACGTATATATATATAATGTGCATCGGAAGCTTTAGATGGTAGCTGAGCACTGCAAAAAGGTACTTTGATAACAGTTTATCGCTTAAGCCCCCTTGTACATATTTGATGGAACTGGCCACCAATATTAACGTGTATGGGGCCTCCCAACTCTCCATACACATGAGCTTGATCTCAGGTGAACGCACTATTTTGGGTTAACCATAGGGTTTCCCAACTTTCCCTCGACAGCAGATGTTGGGGGAAAGAAGGGTTATTCTTCTTTTCTCAGGGAGATAAGATGCCACAAGAGCTGTCTAGCAGGAACTTACTGCCCTCTTCCCACAACAAATGTACATTTACCCAAACCAAATGTGCATGAGTATGGTCAACCTAGGTGGACATCCTAGTGTCATACCATAGTCCTGGCATCTAAAAAAACTTTTTACACACAATTTTTGGGGGTTTCAAAATTATAGTTCAAGATTCACACACAAACCAGAATCACATGTTCAGATTTCTTCTCACTTCTCCACTTAGAATGTGGTAGGACAACAGCTCAGAATATGATACTAGTGCCAATCACTGGGCCCTGAGACTGAATCCAACCAGGGCACCATCTGCTTGGACTCTGTATGTTACCCCTGTGCTTTTTTTTGTGTTTCTCCTAGGCAGGGTCGGACTGGGGAACACCAGAGGAAACCTCCATATCATCAATAAAGTCTAATAGATTTGGATTCAAAGAAATAGACCCTAGTGGCAATTTATTGTCTCCAAAGACAGCTCCAAATATTATTTTTTCCATCTGTACCTTTAGGCCCCACTATGGTATCAGACCCTGGGTTCCCCCATGAGAAGCCTCTGGTACTATAGTGGGCCAGTCCAACGCTGCATTTAGGTCAGTAGAAAAATATTAATTTGGAGTCTTCTGACCTTTTTGGCCCTGGTGTGTATATAAGATAAGGATATTGGATTGCAACCTCCAGTGGGACTGATTGAATGACTATGCCTTTCTACAAAGGATATTGGTGCCATATGAATAAATAAATAGAAATTACAAATGTTAGAAAATACAGAAACCTCTCTACTGTCCTTTGATCTGGCCTACTGCCTGAAACTCCCCATACATAGGGAATAGGCAAAATTTCCATAAATATTCCTAAATGTTTTATGAACTTGCTTTAGAAGTCATCTAAGTGACAAATGGGTATAATCTGATAAGCCAAATAAACTGAAAAGTCCCAAAGGAGCCTGTTTAGAGGTGACATTTGTAAAAGATGTTCCTTTGAGATGAATTACTATCTCTTGAAGGCATACACCTGTACATATGTCAACACTGAGCTTATACCTACATTTATAGGACAAGTTGTTTAGAGTCTGTCTTTCATGCATGACTATCAGTGTCGGAGCTGAAAAGTCACCTGTCAATGGAATTAGGAAGAGGTAACAAGTCTGAATCCTGGTGCCACCATACTAAGTTCTGTAACATAATGAGATATTTTGCTCACTGAGATGGTTCCACAATTGTGGGGAGTCTGGGGACTGTAGGAGGCCTGTTAGTGGGACAGACCTCTCACCAGCCTTGGATATGGAAATGGACCATTGGTCTAAACTTGAACTCTACGTATTAGTTTGTAGTTAGAAGTATATACTTTGATGTCCCTTTATTACGTAGAGGTGATAGATCTTTGTATTAGAAAGACAACAGAGGTTTTGTATTTGGAGGAAGGTATGTGGTAGGGTAAAGGTGTGTGCTTTGACATCTGTGTATTAGAGAAGGTTGTGTCTCCTATTTATTTTGGGAGGGTTATACCTGGTCTTTATGTTCATACTTGAGTACTGCTTTTATGTATTAGGAAGAATTAGGAAGATGTCTCTAAATTGAGATCTTTTTCAAAATTCCACCTATTTGCCAAAATCTATCTTAGTCAAGGACAGCGTATTATTTGGAGTGTTGTCTGTGTGTTGAGATGAAATGTTTACATTCTGCTGTCTCTATCTGGGATAAGGTGAGTCTCTTTCGGGAGGGGGGTCTCTCTTGTTTGTATAGCCCTCAGACAACACATTCTTCTCATTGTTTCTCTGATAATCAGTAGACAATAGACTGTCTGTACTCACCATTCTGTGCTAATACAGCTCCTAATGTTCCCAGGAGAACCAGCACCCTAGACATTAGTCCCATCCTGAAGATGACAAAACGTAGTCCCCTCCAGACGACACAAGAAGATGTTAGCTCCACATCTGAACCCGACCCTGAAAAGCTCAAAACTCAAAAACAAAAATCCAAATTCCCGACTGTCACTTATGTTTTTTTTCCAAAACAATGTAAGCCGGTGAATTCTCAAAGGAAAAAAATCAGGACCAACACAACCAAAAAAGGCAAATAAACATCCCAACTCTACAGATCTGTGCCAAATAAATAAAGCGTAAAAAAATGAAAGGTTTCAACGTAGGAAATCAACTTTGAAAAGTTAACTTCCCTCAAAGAGAAGCAAACTCCACAGACTGGCTGAGGAAAGTGAGTTGGGAAGTGCATTTTACACGGGGCGGGTGAGTGAGAGGGAAGGATTGTCTCTGAGCTTTGGAGTCTGCCCCTCCATTTGTGACTCACACACACCCTCTCTAAGACTTTGTACAATAGCAGAGGGGGGACATTCTTTTGCAGGAGCTCATACTACTCAGAAGAGGAGGAGGAGGAGTAAAAGAAGGAGCTCTCAGGGGCGAGCCGTGCACTGCTCTAACGCCGGCCATAAACAATGAGAGGATTCCTCTGGGTTTCTCTTAAATTTCAACAACAATCGCAATGTAAATTGGCCCCTCCAGTGGTCACAGGGGCTGATGTGATTTCAGTCTGCTGCTGATTATGTTTGGACTACAAAACGACCTAGAAATACATAGAAGTAACAAATGAATATATCATATGGAATTGTCTAATGCACGCTAGTACTCTAAACAGAGGTCGAAATGTACAGATGTAGCAATCATTAACTTAGTACTCAACACATTAAATGCCCAGTTGCAGTAAATATAAGCCAACCCTGTGCTAAGTGGGTTGTTCAGGAATGCAGACGCTTTGTTGGTTGCTTTCTTTCAGAAACAGCACCACACTTGAGTATAGTCCAGGTCTGGTATTGCGGCTGTACTGCATTGATATGAATGAGGCTGAGCTGTGACCCATTGACCGATGCGGTACTGTACTGTTTTTGAAAGCGGCTAAGATTTTTTAATCCTAGAAGCCCCTTTGAAGGGGTTTTCCGGTAGTAAATCACGTTTTATGTACATGCCCCATAGCCTGCATCACCTGTTGAAAGAGTTGTACTTACCTGCTTCATGCCACTGCGGTCCTGATTGTTAGCACCCACTTATCCATTCTTCTGGCTGAGGCATAAGCATGGTTACGCTTGCCGCTGCAGCCCGAAATTGGCTTCAGTGGTGACGTGTCCCCAATCCATTCTTCTTCGCTAAACCTAGTCATTGGCAGGTGTGTCAGAAAAAAGTGATTTGTTACCCCTTTAAAGAAGAGCGGTCCACTCTCCTGACATGTCTGTTTTAGTAACTACTTGCATCCCCCATGTAATAACAATTCTAGAGCATCTATTCGTATGACTCTATGTTGTGCAATTCCACTGTTATTCCTAGTAGAAGTTATGAATGAATTACCAGCAGTTTGCAATGAAGTTCCAGATGGGTGTTACCAACTGGGAATGTGTCCCTGCACAGTCTGACACTGGCAGAACTGATTGGATAGTGTCAAACTGTGCAGGGACACACGCCCAACTGGTAACACCCAGCTGGATCTACATTGCAAACTGCAAGCAATTCATTCAAAATGTCTAGCAGGAATAATAAAGGAATGGCACAACATAGAGTCATAAGAATAGATGCTCCAGATTTTTTTTTTCACACGAGGAATGCAGGTAATTACTAAAACAGACATGTCAGAAGAGATGGCAATTCCTCTTTAAATTTCAATGAAAAGTTGGCTGCCACTGTGTAATTAAGAGTTAAGATTAAGTTAATTAAGTGTAATTAAGTTTAGTTAATAATTCTGTTCCATGTGAAATGACAATTCTGGATCATCTTTTCCCTTGCCTCTGTATCATGCCATTCTTCTTTTATTCCTGTTAGAAGCTTATGGATAAGTGTAGAGATGGGTGTTACAAGTTGGGGGGTGTCTCCCTGTACAGTCTGATCCCGGCAGTACTGATTGAACAAGCTCAGACTCCATGGTAACTCCATCTGTACCTTTATCCATAAACCACTAGCAGGAATCAAAGAAGAATGGCATGATATGTGGCATGAGTCGTAGAAAAAGATGAACTGGAGTTATCATTTCACGTGGAATAGAATTATTTACTAAATCAGGCATGTCAGGAGAGGTAGCACGTCTTCTTTAAGAGTCCAGTTCATGTATGCTATATCCTTGAAGCAATATTTCAGCATTTTAGCTTCCGTTTTCCATTGCCAGTCAGCAATTTTGGAGTTCTTGCTCGTCAACAGTATAGAGCAGGGATAAGCAACCTTCAGCACTCCAGCTGCTGTGGTACTACAACTCCCAGGATGCAAACATGCTCAGTTGGTCTAACTCCCACAGAGGTAAATTAAGCATTCTGGGAGTTGTAGTCTCTGAATAGCTAGAGTGTCGGAGGTTGCTGATCCCTGGTATAGAGAATGGTTCAGGTTAGCTTGGTGAGGTGCCAATGCAGTTGAGGCACTAGTTATCCTATAAGTGGCACTAGAGATGGCTTTCTTCTTCCTTGAGAAGGGCAAATTTGCACACTTTTTCTCAGGGAGCATCACTGTCTATCAGGGGCGTAGCTATGGGGGTGCAGAGGTAGCAGTTTGCTACTGGGCCCAGGAGCCTCAGGGGGCCCAAAGACTTTTGTGCCGCATAAGAAGACACACAAAGCATTGAGGAAAGGGGGCCCAAACTGAACTCCTGCACCAGGGCCCATGAGCCTTTAGCTACGCCCCTGCTCCCTATACCAACTGGATCTCCACAAAGAAAAACAGTGCCTTCAAAGAGAAGAAACCATACTGAAGATGTTTGCTTGGTCATCACCAGCAGATTTGACCTACCGTAGTTTCTTATAAAAATACTCTCTCTGCTTGAAGGAAAGTAAAAACGTAAGCTCTTCTTCTGCGTCACAGAACACATCAGCAACATACATGGAAGCAGGGGCGTAGCTAAAGGCTCATGGGCCCTGGTGCAAGAGTTCAGCTTGGGCCCCCCTTTCCTTAGTGCTTTGTGTTTTTCTTATGTGGCATAAGGTTCTTTGGGCCCCTTAAGGCTCTTGGGCCTGGTAGCGACTGCTACCTCTGCACCCCCTATAGCTACGCCCCTGCATGGAAGATAAAGTACCACATAGCAACATTCAAAATATGCTTCCCATTATAGTGCTGGGTTTTGCTACCCCTTCCAAGCCCTTGTTTTCCAAAGTAGTTCCGCTGAAGTTCCTTACACTGTCTATAGCATCTTCCTCATCGTCCTTGCAAATACCTGTCATGATAGTAAACCTGACGCCGGGCTTGTCTGTTTTTGGACTGGTTCTCTCATTAAAGGGGCCTGACCTATTGACCCGGAAGGTTAGAGCAACACAATTAACCCCATAACGAGGGGTGTGAATGATGCCTAAAGCAGTGAAGAAACTTTGATCCTATCCCTAGAGGTGCAGAGTAGTCAGTGTCCTGGTGATGTGGGCCCAGACTTCGTAGTTATTTGATATCCTAATGGACTAGGGACAACATGGGTGGCGTATTAGGGACTTAAGGACCTGATATGTACAGAACTCATTTAACAAGACTTTTCTGACAGACTCAAGGACATTAGGACCTGGCCAGGATCAAGCCAAGTGAGTCACAGAGTTGAAATATTTGTCAAGGGCATTGTCCTCTACTTAAAGGACAATGTTTTATGAAGGTATTCTTCAGAGTACATTAAAGGAGTCACCCAGGATTAGAAAAGCATGATTGCTTTCCTCCAGAAAGGACTTTTTTAGTCACAGGTGGGGGGTAGTAGGAGATGGGGAGGACACCAGTGTTGGCTGCTATATGCATTCAAGAGCTATTGGCCAAACAATTCAGTTCAGATGTCAGCTATCTATCTCAACTTCCTCCTGATTCCCACATATATATTGGGTTCAGCTGAAAGTGTATATGTATTCAATAGGGGAGAGGAGAAAGCCATTGCCAGACACTTATGTCCAGGGAGAACAAAAGGGTAGGGTGAATATTCACTTTGCCTGATCCTTCTTTCCCTTGACAGATAATGTTTGGAGTTGGGAGCTATAGACTAATATATATGCAGACTATTAGGGTACTTCTACAGAGGCAGATATTCTGCCCATATTGAGTGCAGATTGACCATATGTAATTTGATTGGTGTCCATTACTTTCATTTTCACTTTACAGGGTGGGCAAATAAGCAATCATTAATTTGATCAGTATCCCCCCCATTCTCTATATATTATGGACAGATTTACTATTAAAAATGCCCCAGTCTTATGCCAAAAAAACTGGTGTGCATGCTTTGCATTAAATTTACCATCACCAGTCACCATTTTAACCTTTTTACGCCTCGCCCTACAAGGGGACAAGGCTTCACAGGAAAGGGGGTATGGCCTTAAGGCACCTCCATATGACAAAAAAGGGTTAATATTTTGGCGCATATTTGTAGTAAAACTACACCAATGTATAAGTGGTGTAAGATTAGTCTAGGCAGTTTTTTTTTAACTTTTTTTGGTGCCTGGACAAGTTTTTGGAGTACAGGCAGAATTGTAACTGAAATCTGGCTCAGGATTTATAACACTCAAAATTAGGTTTATGCGCCAGTATAGTAAATGTGTCTATTATTAAAGAGGTTATCCCATGACAAGGACATGGCAGCCACTTTCTAACAAAGCTACAACCAGCCCTGTACCTCACATGGATCCAGAGATCTCCCCATTCATTACTCTGCTAGATTGATATCAAGCTGACAGCGCAAGAGGAGTGACTTTTCTGCTGCAGCTAAAGGGGCGTGTCTCAGCTCTCCCTATCATAGCTCAGGAGGCGTGTCTCAGCTCTCCCTATCACAGCTCAGGAGGTGTTTCTCTGCTGTTTCTATGACAGCTCAGGAGACAGTTGGATGAAACTGAGCATGTGCGGCCTTCTCAGTGAGAAGGACAAAGAAATAAGAAAAAAACAAACTGCAGGTGGTGCTATACAGATACATTTTATTGAATAACTCAGTGGCTATGCTAAATTTTCAATTACAGGCAATTACAAAAGTATTCAGATCCAGGTGCTGGTTTGAAAACTGTAGAATATTTTTCGTGGGACAACTTTAAAACTGTGATTCGTATGTCTAGAAAATGCAAAGTGCACCAATATTAGTAAATCTGCCCCATTTCGACAGCACCTCCCTCATTTACAAGCAGAGATGTGCTGCTGACAAGCATTCCTTTTTTTGCCTCCTGCTCTGTTTGCTTGAGCGCGTGTTCAAATGTGTGTCCGCTTGGTGAATATTCAGTCCTTAAACTAAATGTCGCCATGTATCCCTGTTGGAGTTCATCTCAATGGGGAAAAGTTGTGCACATGGTCAAACTGGGGTTCCTTGGACGAACCAGAGAAAATTATTCTCAGGACCCACTCCCATATCATCATAAGTCTAATAGATTTTGATCCAAAGATATAGACTCTAGTGGCAATGTATTGTCTCCAAATGTGTTCTCTCTGGAGTCTGGACCTCTGGAGCCCTCTATGGTAACAGAGCATGGGTCCACCAGAGGATCCTTTGGTATTCCAGTGGGCCAGTTGAACGCTGGTTGAAAAAGTTGCCTGTTGTGATTTAGCCTAGGTCATGTCAGCTGTTCCCTGTTAGGGTTGCATGCCATTGCCTGGCCCCTAACCCTATACTACTGATGTCCTCTTATGCTTCTACTTGGACAGAGAAGAGGGCATTGTAATGTAATGCATGCACTCGTAATAAAGTCCTTGATTTTGGAAAGCATTTTGAATCAGATATTGGATTTCCTGCAGGTAGTGATGTTCCCCTGAGGACTGAGAAATGCCGTCTTAAGTAGATCTCCTCAGGGAATGATGAGTAAAAGGGTCAAAGAGCTGTGAAATGTGTGCTGAACCTGTTTCTATGACACGCAGGTGAAAAATAGAGATGGGAGCACAATAGACAAAGGCCAAGACTGAGTCCACGGTGAAAGGAGAAGGGAGGCTCATCTGTGGTTCACACACTTCTCTTCTGACTCAGCTTTCCTGGATGCACATGGGATGGGATAAGGCAATGACTGAGGTCAAACAAAGGATCACCCTCTATTATGTAATTTACTGTGGTCAGACAAAGGCTAGAGCTGCAATGGGCGAATGTCTCGGAAAAGATAGAAAAAAGCTTTTAGCACAATTTATAGCTTTCAATAGTTTTTTCTTTACATACTTTTATATGTTATTTGTATGTCATAAGTATGCCTTTATGTTATTGTGGGTGTCAGTATTCAAAATCTAGAATATGCCGCTCACAATGCATATTAGTAAGTGTATGGCCCCATGGTGCCGCTGGCTGCAGGTGGCTAAGACACAGCAACCCAGAGCGACAAATGGGTGCATGATCTTGGATGCTGTAAGTGGGCTTGGCCTGGCTGCATACAGCCAGTTGCATCATCGGACTATACTATAGTGGTACAATGAACGGTTCAAAATTAAAGGATGTCCCCAAAACGTTAGTCAAAGTGATGGGGCCCCAGCCAGAGGCGTAGCTAAAGGCTCAGGGGCCCTGGTGCAAGAGTTGAGCTTGGGCCCCCTTCCCTGGTTTTGTGGCGAGGGCCAGGAATCACATAGTCTTCATGCTGCCTGAGGCAAAAATTGAAACGACACCCCCCATGCCAAATTTTTGCCCTTACCCCTCCAGCCAGAGGTATAACTTGACCAGCATGCACTTTCTATAATACCAAAGTCTTCTTATGTGGTACAAGGGTCTTTGGGTCAGTTCAGGCTTGTGGGCCTGGTAGGAACTGCTACCTCTGCACCCCCTATAGCTACGCCCCCAGCCCCAGTTCTAACCATAAACAGGAAGGACCAGTCTGTCTCTCGGCAACTAACTAAAGAATGCCAGATTAACTAGTTCCTACTATATATAAACTTTTTGGATTCATGGCACATAAATCATCATCACAGTAAACATTTTGTAGCAGCGAACCTAAATATTAACCTTTTAACAGTGAATCAAAGCATTAACCCATTTAGCAGTGATCAAGTGGGTCACTGCAGTACTATCAGCAAAGTAGCATAGTCAAATCTGCTGACAGACTCACTTTAAGGGGGCAATGATCTTCCAATTGATAGAAATATAATTTAGATCCTAAACATTTTCTAATCAATTCAGCAAATTAAAGATATTCAGCATTCAAAATAAATATATAATGATCATATTTTGGGAGGTCTTGGCTATAAATGTAGTGCCCTGGAGCAACGATACTTTGAAGTCTGGACATTTGTGGACATTTCCCCTATGCAAAGTCATCAATTCCTGATGTTATTTTATTGTAAAGGGTTAACTCGCATTGACTTAGGGCCCTTTCACATGACCGTGGAGCATGGTCCGGGACGGTCCGTGAAAACCCGGACCGTGCTCCTTCTAAGGGCAGGAACGCATGGTGTCATTGGTTGCTATGACGCCATGCACTTCCTGAGGCCACCTCTGTACAGTGATACACTCTATACAAGTGTGTACAGTGTATTACTATACAGCGGCGGCCTTAGGAAGGGCACGGCGTCATAGCAACCATTGACGCAGTGCGCTCCTGCCCCTACCTGTGCTCCATGGTCGTGTGAAAGGGCCTTTCTACTGTGGAAAGGGTTAATGAATACTGAGTACTGAGAGACTTTTGGGACTTTCTAGGTAATAATTATAAGCCAGTAATTGTCCATAGTCACCATAAGTTTTAAAGAAGAGTATGTTTTGGAGGGGATAAAAACAAACTTGTTTACTACGAAAACCAGACAGACTGACATTCTGGATGTCTTAGGCTACTTTCACACTAGCGGCAGGGGTGTCCGGCCGGACTAACACTACGACATGTTGTAATTTTTGCCCAGCCGCCTCTCGGCGTGTTTGCCGTGCTGTGGCCTGAACTCCGGCCCACCCCCTTTATAGTGAATGGGGAGAGAGCATAGTTCGGGCCGCAGACATGCACTAGCGTCAGCACGGACCGCTGGAACAGTCTGCTGGACACCCCTGCCGCTAGTGTGAAAGTAGCCTTATTTAGCTCTGTTGTTATGTCTGAAAACACTACTGTGTCGTTGCCATTGAGTGTAATTGAAACTACTGCAAGTGTACGAGAGATAGGAGTTGTTACATTGCAATTGTTTGTGCTGAGTGTCTCCACTCCACCCCTCCCACTAGAAGGTTCTACTTTAGCCAGAAACTGTATATAAGAAGAGCAGTCAGAGCCCGTAGTGTTGAAATTATGGAACAGTGCTTAGGAGAGGAGACTCTGCCATACAAACAAAGTGACCAGAAGAAGACACTGAGATAGGGATATTCTACCACAGACAGTGGGCCTCCAGCCTTTGGCCAGGGTACCAGCCTTCTGAGAGAGAGGGAAAGCTAGCTCAGGTGTTTCCTCAGCATCAAACCCTTCTTCTGCCAGGGAGGAGACTGGAGAAGCTAGCCCTATGCCTCGCCTGTATTGTTTTGCACTTGAATTCCTCCAGTAAAGAAGCACACTGGTTTACTACAGACCCTGACTCTCTGGACTTATTTCCCATTGGGGTGTACCACGCCTTTCCATCCCTTCCAGAGAGCATTAAACATGGTGACACCTCAACTGTGTCCGGGGGTCCCAGTGTAGTGTTGGGGGCCACCCCAAACACGGCCACTGTATAGAGATAAAGCTGTTTGGTGGAAAAGCTATTGGTCATGTATGACCAGTTTTAGTCTAAACAAAATGAAGAACTGCTAACTAAATTAATATTTATTAAAATGAATTAATAATACTCCATGTTAGAATAATCCCACCCCTACCTCCTTCCAAATAAAATGATTCTCTCAATCTGCTTGTTTACCCTCTAGGATGTAGGACCTCTATTATGTGAAATAGACAAAATCAGTCTTATAAGGACCCTCTATATGTATCTCATTTACAAGAGCTGAGCCACCAAACGTAAAATACCCAACATTTATATTATGGTTATATGAGGGATTATTAACCAAGTGCTAATGTGTGGTGCTGAACCACATCTATAGAGAAGATAATGACTAACTAATGTAGGATCAGTGGCTTTCCCTTGTGTACAAGGACAAGGGCTGGCTATCAAAGAGATAAATAATCCATGTGACAGACAAATTGCTATTCAATGGAATTGTACCACGGAAAATATTCAACAGTTTTCAAACCAGTACCTGGAAATAAATACTTTTGTAATTGCATGTACCGTATTTTTCGCCCTATAAGACGCAACTAGGTTTTAGAGTAGGAAAATAAGAAAAAATATTTTTCATCAGATCCTCTTATCAGACTGCTCATAAATTTCAGGACATCACATCAGACCCCATATCAGTCCTCAATGTCAGAACTTCCATCAGCCCTCCATGTTAGACCCCCAACAGACCTCAGATCAGCCCACTGTGGCCCCATACCATCTCACTGTACGCCCACCAGACCTCAGATCAGCCCACTGTGCCCCCATCAGACCTCAGATCAGCCTACTGTGTCCCCATCAGACCTCAGATCAACAGTAATGTGCCCCCATCAGACCTCAGATCAGCAGAATGTGCCCCATCAGACCTCAGATCAGCAGAATGTGCCCCCATTCAGACCTCAGATCAACAGTAATGTGCCCCCATCAGACCTCAGATCAGCAGAATGTGCCCCCAATCCAGAACCCTCAGATCAGCATATTGTGCCCCATCAGACTCAGATCAGCGTCTTGTGCCCCCATCAGACCTCAGAGCAGAGTCTTGTGCCCCCATCAGACCTCAGATCAGCCCACCCAGCCACTTATAAAAACCCTTACTTTACCTGTCCTGCGCTGCTGCTGTCCTCTGGTCCGCACTCCACTCTTCTCCCTGCCGGCGCGCACTATGACCTGAACCTGAGCGTCAGGTCATAGTATGCACCGGCAGGGAAAAGAGTGGAGTGCGGGACCGGAGGGCAGCCAGCAGCAGCGCAGGACAGGTAAGTAAAGTTTTATAAGTGGCTGGGTGGGCTGATCTGAGGTCTGATGGGGGTCCCTACGTACAAGTGAGCGCTTCCCTATGAAGCTCTCACTTGTATTCGCCCTATAAGACGCACCGCATTTTCCCCTACTTTGGGGGGAAAAAAAGTGCGTCTTATAAGGCGAAAAATACGGTACTTAAAATTTAGTATAGAGAATGAATTAAAATAAATCTAGCAGAGCAATTGGAGTAATGAATGAGGAGATCTCTGGATCCATGTGAGGTGCAGGGCTGGTTCTAGCTTTGTTAGAAAGAGATTTTCATGTATTATATGATGTCTGATTTTAGTTTTTTTCATTATATAAAAAGGTGGGGCACAATATGCAACACCTTTAAGGTTGAAGATTAAAGGACCCCATACACATAGTATTGTTGGCCAAAGCAGCCATGTATGGGGAGCTTCAGACTGTCCTCAACAAATTATGTCAGAGGAGAGAAGGATCAGGCCTGGGGAATTTTAATGCTGGATCTTTTTGTTCTTTTTGGGAGATAAGCCACCTCAGAGGTGTTTGGCAGCGGCTTTCGCTTCTCTCCTTGTTTAAAACACATACATGACCAGCCAAGCCACGTTTGTATGTGTATGGGGAGTTGGGCACCTTTAGAAGTTATAAATGTGGTATGCTGGGGGAGTCACTGGCCCTACACATTAGATTGTCAGCCAGTCTTATCTGTCTCTCTGTTTCAAGGAGTTCTGCCAGCAATCAAAGATCCTTAGTAGAGATAAGCAAAGTTTTAAAAAAATAGATTTGGCAAAGTTCACTAAAAAATTCATTCCAAATTAATTTGTTGCGAATTGCTATAAATCAGGTATACCCAGGCCACTCTGTCTTAGGGTACTGCCACACGAAGCGGCCGTGCTGTGGCCAGGTTGATGCCATACTGTGGTGAAGAACCATGCGGCCAATTAGCACACAGTTACCTTTTATTTAATTGTCGGTCTTCATTGTTAATGGCCATGCAGCACCTTTGATGCACCTTTAAACAGTGGCTGTTGCTGGGATGGGATTTGGTTGGTTAGGTGGGGGCTGTTCTGGCCTGTAATCTCCTGCAGGTTATTTGACAGTAAACACAGAATATTGATCAGCTCTGGCATACCCAATTCTCCAACCCCAGCGCTCTCCTGCTCTACAGAGGTACTCTACAGAGCAGGTGGGAGCCCTTCTTCTGCCATCTGCTTTTCCTCCTTTTCCACATCATCTAATATTGATGAGAATATGTCATCAGGAACATCCAGCTCCTCCTCTCTGCATCTTGCTGACTTTTCTAGGACTTTGAAGGATGATTTGGAAGACGTAAACCAACAAAAGATGAGGATGGTCATCATTAAGACCTGCCCCCTTAGGGGTGCAGACTTGATGGTATTGGTTGGCATACTGGCAGTGGAATCCATCTTATTGGTATTGAATTACATATCTTAGTTTATGGCTAATGAAGGAATAAGTAAATGTAGGAATAAATAAATAAAACTGACTCAGAATAAGTCTCCCTGCACTGTCCCTGCACTCTCCCCTACACTCTTCCTCCACTCTCCCTCCACTCTCCTAGCACTCTCCCTGCAGTCTCCCTCTCCAATATTCTTCTATTAATCGTTTTCAGCAACACTGTGCCTAGCAGATGGGCGTTTGCCATGTTTCTCCCTATGCTCAGCTCATAGGACAATGGCAGGGACCACATGGGCTGATGGTTTTATAGGGCTCACATCACAGGGGGTGGCTATCTGCAGATTAGCTATCTGCATGACATAATAATGATCTTTTGATCCTGGGCCTGTCTTCTCTACACTTAGTTATGCTTTGTAACATGTGCAGCCGCCATTTTAAAACCTAATTTGTCACCATGGAGAGCGAGAAAATTCAGATCCGTTTCGAATTGATGTTTTCCTAAACTTCGGACTTCGAATGCTTCTCTTTGCTCAACACTTATCCTTAGGGACGGCGCAAATCCTGGGGTATATTTATCAACTTGTCTGCTTGACAACTTGTCTATTTTACCTTCACACTCAGTCTTTGTTTGGCCAAGTTGAAAAAGGTTTAGTAGAGGTGTTATCTGTGGCAATTAATGAAGTTTAGGTGCATATTTTTAGGAGCATATTTTTCATCCGTATTATGTTGCAATGTGGAATTAATGTTAATTTATGAGGCTCTTCAAATCGGGTGTATCAAATATACCCGAAGGCAATTTAAAAAAACTTTTGTATTCACTTTTTCATATACATATACAAGCCACATAAGAAGGCCACATTCTGATATAAGTGCCCTATTTTTTTTAGACCTTTTTCACAGCTAATACAGAATTGTACTGTACATTATTAAGATTCACATAATATCAGCCACAATTATAACCAAGACCACCCTGTCGCATTGGAGGGAGAAGACAGCTGCAACCCACCATGTTGCGGTAAATCTTATTATCACTGTTGGGATGAATTAGCTGTGGCATTTAATGACAAACATCCATGTCAAGACAGAACATAGGTCAAATATCCTGCAGCTCACAGAGCTGCCATGCAGTCCCTTGTGAATTGTAGACTTCCTGAAAATACTAACAATTTATGGTGACCTGGCTAATTGTAAAGAACATTTATCCCTAAAAAGTCACATCGAAAAATATAAATACTTTAAGGCGTATTCTGGTTGTTACAAGTTATTCCTTATGCAAAGGGATAACTACTAGATTGTTGGGGTCCTACTGTTGGGACCCCCACCCATCACGAGAATGGGGGCCCTATGCTCCCTGCAGCTCCCCTGATTGGCCAGTCCACATGCGCACAGCCTCGCCACTTATTTCTATGCGAGTTCCGGAGATCTACGGAACTCCAAAGGAATGGAGCGGCCACGCACATGTGCAACTGGCCGCTTTGCTCTTTCCAGGGGTCAACAGGGGGTATGGGGCCCTTGTTCTCAGTGGGGGCCCCAGAAGTAGAACCCCCACCAATCTAGTAGTTATCCCATATCCTGTGATATGTGAACAGAACACTCCTTTACTGTGCCAGTTTCTTAGCTTATTTATTTTACTTTGTGGAGTACTCGGAGGAAATCCACCCAAACATAGGAAGATGTTGTCCTTGGTCAGATTTGAACCTAGCTCTGCATGACACTAGTGCTAACCACTGAGCCACCATGCTGCCCAGTAATATCTGTTCCTGGAAAAATTGAGTGAGGATCTCAATTGACCTCTGTTAAGGCTCCATTCACACAGTAAAAATTCTGCGTGGAATCTGAGGCGTATTCCTTTCCAAAAAATCTGAATGAAATCTGCTTACATTCCCTCTCCCTTGTTCAATGAAATTTTGAATAATAGTATTGATTTGAAAAACCACATCTTGAAGAGAACTAGTGATGAGCGAGCCGAAGCGGCAAGATTCGGGATTCGCTCGAATATTGCCCGCTTCGGCTCGGCATCACGAGGCAGCGCGGACTCGTGACTATCCGTGCGTCACTGCCCGCGTGAAATGCCCGTTTTTTTCAGCCAATCAGCAGCAAAGGTAAGCCTGTGGGAACGCCTGCTGTGATGTAACAGCCCCTATGTCTCCCCAGCACTGATTGGCTGGCAGTGACATGTGACCGAAATTGACCTATGGTAGGAAGTCTAGGATCTGCAGCCTCAGCCTCATTCTGCATTGGGAAGGGGACCAGACAAGACATAGGAGAGTTAGCTCCTGTAGTGTGTGCAGCAGGCAGTTAGAACTTAGGAAGCAAGAAAAGTCTTTTTAAAGACTATCTTTACTCTGAAAAACAGTATATACTATCAGCCTGTATTCTGTGTAGGAAAAGAAAGCCACAACAGTCTTAAAAAGCAATTGATTCTCTGAAGGAAACTACAGTGTATGCTGTCAGCCTTTGTGTGCAGAGCTGGTACACAGGCACAAACTATACATATCTTAAACAGATATATTCCTGTGCATGATAGGATAGGTCTGAAAAGAATTACAGCAAAATATCTTTCTATATAGTGCGTTTATTCTGAGTGAGCTCAGCTGTCATAGACGGTACATCTCATCAGGGTGCCATATACCGAACAGCGTATAGATACCGTATTGCTCTGTGGTTTTGCGTTTAAGTTGCGCAAAGTGCGCATAATTTTTTTTTGGGATAGGTCTGAAAAGAATTGCACCAGCATATTTAAAGGGGTTGTCCGGGTTCAGAGCTGAACCTGGACATACCCTTATATTCACCCAGGCAGCCCGCCTGAACAGGGCATTGGAGCATCTCATGCTCCGATGCCCTCCCTTGCCCTGCGCTGGATCGTGCAGGGCAAAGGCTCTTTTGTTTACATAACACACTGCCGGGCGGACGCTTCCGCCCGGCAGTGAGTTCGGTGATGTCACCGGCTGTAATGGGCCAGCTTTAGCGCTGCCCTAGCCGTTTTACTGGCTAGGGCAGCGCTAAAAGCCCACCCATCAGCACCGGTGACGTTACCGGGGCTCACTGCCGGGCGGAAGCCTCCGCCTGGCAGAGCCCTGTACGTCACCGGAACCGGGCTAAATGCCTTTGCCCTGCGCTAATTAGCGCAGGGCAAAGGAGGGCATCGGAGCATAGGATGCTCCGATGCCCTGTTCAGGAGGGCTGCCTGGGTGAATTTAAAGGTATGTCCGGGTTCAGCTCTGCCACCCACCCCTATGCGCAAGCTCTAAATGTGCAAATCACCAAGCTGATTAGTTTGGAAATGTTGCCGTACAGGATTGTGGATACAGAATCCTTCCGCAACCTTATGGAGGCGGCAGTCCCCCGTTACTCTGTCCCCAGCCGACACTATTTTGCCCGATGTGCCGTCCCCGCCCTGCACCGGCATGTGTCTGAGAACATCGCCCACGCTCTCAAAAACGCGGTTTGTGGTAAAGTCCACATGACCACAGATACGTGGACAAGTACCGGTGGCCAGGGACATTACATCTCCCTCACGGCACATTGGGTCAATCTGGTGGAGGCTGGGGCAGAGACCGATCGTGGGGCTGCACATGTGCTACCCACACCACGAATTGCGGGACATAGTTCCGTCTGTGTGTCTCACATTATGCCTCCACCTCCTCCTCCACCACCTCCTCCTCCTCCAAAGTGGCAGTGAGGCCCCAATCGTCAAGTCTCGCTTCCTCGATGGCCAGCAGTTTCAGCACTGTGGTAGGGAAGCGGCAGCAGGCAGTCCTGAAACTGCTGAGCCTGGGGGATAAGAGGCACACGACTGAAGAGCTCTTACAGGGCATCAGGGGGCAGACCAATGCGTGGTTGGCGCCGCTGAACCTTCAGCCAGGAATGGTGGTCTGCGATAATGGGCGTAACCTGGTGGTGGCTCTGCATCTTGGTGGGCTGACTCACGTGCCCTGCCATGGCCCACGTGCTCAACTTGGTGGTCCAGCGTTTCCTCAAGACCTACCCGCCAGTTGAGTGAGTTGCTCACCAAGGTGCGGCGCATATGCGCCCATTTTCCGCAAGTCCACCACCGATGCCGTGACCCTCAGGACTGTGCAAGGGCGGCTACAACTCCCTGTTCACCGGCTGCCTATGTGACGTTCCCACGCCTTGGAATTCGACGTTACAACATGCTAGCCAGGGTGTACCAACAACGCAGGGCAGTTGTAGACTGCCAGCTGATCCCCCGAGGTGGTAAGTCAGGCCAGTCAGCTTCCTCATTCTATGCTGAGGAGTGGACGTGGATGGCTGGCATCTGCCAGGTCTTAGGTCCCTTTGAGGAGGCAACAGAGATGGTTAGTGGTGATGCACACATCATCAGTGTCACTATCCCTCTGTTGTGGCCTCATCCAGAACTCCTTGCGGAACCTAAGATCTGAGGATTCAGCAGTGTCACAGGAGGTGGGGGAAGACAGTGACACTGAGAGCAACCCTGGTTGTCAGATTTCGCAGCGGCGGAACTGAGGAGGAGGAGGAGGAAGAAACTCTTGGGCACCATGCATCAGGGGGTGATTCCATGCTACCTGTTGAGCGGGTATGGGCTGAGGAGGATGAATTGGGGTCGGAAGAAGGGGGAAGGAGGAGATGGAGAGTCCGCTAAGTGAGGGAGGCTGAAGGCTTGCGTGTTGGCACAGTAGGGCACATGGCACAATTTATGCTTGGCTGTCTTTGTGGTGATGCCCCGGGTCAAGAGGATACTGTCCACCAATGACTATTGGGTGTACACCCTCCTTGACCCACGCTACAAGGACAAACTTTGCCCAACTAATACCCGTGGAGGAAAGGAGCAACCCGAGTCACTTTCTACCACAAGGCCCTGGGTTCAGAAACTGCTAACAGGCCTTTCCAGACCAGTCGAGCAACAGGGGGCAGACTGCAGTGGCCGAAGTTGGAGAGAGAGGAGGGGGAAAGTCAGTGTAGGCGCCAAGGGCAGGGGTACACTATTCCATGCTTTGCAAGTTTCCTAAACCCCAGCAAGAGAGTACGACACAGCCACAGGGCAGGCCAGAGCAGGCCGTAACAGTATCGCAAAGATGGTGAGGGAGTATGTCGCAGACCAGACCAACGTCCTGACGATAACTCCACGCCATATAATTACTGGCTGGCCAAGCTGGACAGGTGCCAGAACTTGCGCAGTATGCTCTTGAGGTGCTTGCCTGCCCTGCTGCAAGTGTACTGTCTGAAAGGGTTTTAGTGCCGCGGGGGTATCATTACGGACAAACGGACGCACCTGTCCACCGACAACGCCGACATCCCACGTTCATCAAGATGAACAGGTCATGGATATCCCCCCAGTTCTCATTCCACCTCAGGCTACCTCCTAAATTGCTTGCTTTCCTCCTCCTCTTCATCTGAGTTGCATATAAAACAATTTTCAGGAAAGTCATTGGCGCTTCTTACTAACAATTTTTCAGAAAGTAATCCGTCTTTCTAATAACAATTTTTCAGGAAAGTCATCCGTCTTTCTAATAACAAATTTTTCAGGAGTCAATGCGGCTTTGTAACCAAATTTTTTATGAAAGGCCAAGGGGTTCTATACACACAGTGCTGACGGAAGCCCATCAGCCTTTCTAAACACAATGCCCACTGCCTCTCCAAGCGGTTGTGGTGCCGATGTTGCCTCACACTTAAAATTGATCTGTTCCTTTGCCTGAATCCACCCAAGTTGAATATGTCCCATCATGAGAAAGTCCCGCCAAGGAGTCCCACTGTAACTTGCTTCCCATACAACTACCTCACCCCCCGACACCTGTGTCTCGCCATTGTCCACCACCTCCTCAGACAACACTGGTAAATCCTCACTGTCAGCAACTGAGACTGCAAAAGGTCTTGCGAATTGGGGCCGAGAATGTTCTGGGGTAGCACATCAGAGAAGGGGTGACTGTGGGGTTCAGGGAGTACGTGACCACATGCAATCTCCATCTAAAAAGTCATACTGAGGCTCACCGCCATGCTTTACACTGCCATCTTATTATGAGGCTCACCACCATGCTTTACACTGCAATCTTATTGAAAGACAGACAATCAGGGGTTCACCGCCAGGTTGTCAGGCAGCATTTTTAAGTGGCTCACCCCCCCCCCCGACACCTGTGTCTCGCCATTGTCCACACCTCCTCAGACACGACACTGGTAAATCCCACTGTCAGCACACTGAAACTGCAAAAGGTCTGGCGAATTGGGGACGAGAATGTTCTGGGGTAGCACATCAGAGAAGGGGTGACTGTGGGGTTCCCAGGGAGTACGTGACCACATGCAATCTCCATCTAAAAAGTCATACTGAGGCTCACTGCCATGCTTTACACTGCAATCTTATACTGAGGCTCACCACCATGCTTTACACTGCAATGTATTGAAAGACAGACAATCAGGGGTTTCACCGCCAGGTTTGTCAGGCAGCATTTTTTAAGTGGGTCACGCATTACCGTGTCCCTGAAAATTGCCTTGGGGTCATCACCAGACTATTGGCCAGATTTAGAAAAAATGGTGCAATTAGGGAGCCTCAGAGGCATCCCTACATGCTTCCCCTGGTGTTTCCTATCCATTTCCAAAGGTGTTTCCATCTTTTTCTGAGGTTTTCACATGTTGGGGCAAACTTGACTGTACAGAACCTTTGGCCCCTGCAAAAATATTCGGGTCTCCCATAGACTTCAATGGGATTCGTGATTCGGCCCGAACCCACGAATCCCGCGGTGGGATTCGGGCCGAATTCCGAACCCCCGAATCTTTTAGGATTCGCTCAACTCTAAAGAGAACAAGAAATCAAAAGCTGCTTCTTGATGTGGAATCCGACGAATTCCACCCTGGATACTGTAGGGTAAAGATGAGTGAAGTTTTGGAAAATACGATTCGCCGAATTGTACAAAAAAAAAATTATGTTTTGTGACAAATGACTTCGCCACGAAGCACATTTTTTTGTAGGTAGTGGGTGCAATGACAGGGAGCGGCGATATCGCAGCTCCCCATCATTGGACCCCTCAGATGTTTCGTTCATACAGGATTGCGGCATCTAAGAGTGAAAACAGTGTAAAATTAACAGAAAAAATAAATTCAATCATACTTACTGCCTCCATTTTCTCATGACGGGCCAGCCGCAGCCATATTGCTTTAAAATCTGGCGTGAAACCTCACGTGGCCCGAGATGACGTCATCACGCTATCTGGCGTCATGACATCATACATCACCAAGCACGGGATTTCGACCGAGATCTTCAATCAAGATAGGGGTGGGCATCCTGTTGCGAGCAAATGGAGGATGTAAGTATGATTTTATGATGATACCGAGGAAATTCGGCTTTGCGCATATCTAATTCATCCTGAAATTGAGATCAAATTCTACTTCATTTGCTTCAATTTGGTCATCTATAATGTTGGGGATACACACAGCTTTGAATGTGACTTAGGCTACTTTCACACTAGCGGCAGGCCTGATCCGGCAGGTGAAGGGTGCTGCCGGATCAGGACTGCCGCAGCGACATGTGTGGAGCCGGAACCGCGCTCCGGCCCCACACATGTCACACAGTACATACATACACACAGACACACACACATATAGACAAACAAATACACATACATACTTACATGCTCCCGGCAGGTCTTCGGAGCGCCGGAGTAGCAGGACGACTCGCACAGGTGACGATTCCCCACAGCGCCCTCTGCTAGGCGCCTGGTGGAATCGTCATCTGTGCGCGCCGACCTGTCCCTCCGGCGCTCAGAAGACCTGCCGGGGAGCATGTAAGTATGTATGTGTATTTGTATGTATATATGTCTGTGTATGTTTATGTGTATGTCTATGTCTATGTCTGTATGTGTGTATTGCGTGTATGTGTAGCCGGATCCGTCATGAACTCCATTGAAAGTCAATGGAGGACAGATCCGGTTACCATTGTGGTCACACCAGACGGATCCGCCCCCATTGACTTGCATTGGGGGTCATTCCGGATCCGTCTTGGTGCGGATGCCTGGACCGGAGAGCAAACCGCAGCATACTTCGGTTTGTTCTCCGGTCTGAAGACGGAACGGAATGCTTTCAGGAGATTCCGTTGTCTTCAGTTCAGTTTTGTCCCCATTGACAATAAATGGGGACAAAACTGAAGCGTTTTATTCCGGTATTGAGCCCCTATGATGGAACTCAATACCGGAATTTTAAAACGCTAGTGTGAAATTAGCCTAATCTGTGTGCAGATCCATGGCATGTAAGGGTCAGCACTGGATGCTCAAGCAGATTTTTCAGACAGAAAAATCCACCATGTGAACATACCCTAAAGGGTTAAGCGGATTAACACAATTCATATCCACATGCTCTGTTGGAGACTATGAATGTCTAAGGGCTTCTTCACACGGTTGGTTTGTCCATCTCAAAAATCCATGGTGGATTTGCAGTTTGCCAGTCTTCAGATCAGTATACAGATTATTCCACATGTGACTGCCCACTCACCATGATTTCCATGCAGATTTCACATCAAGAAGTGACAAATCACTATGTATCTTTGTTTTTTTTATCCACACCATAGCACGATATGTGTCAGAATTAGAGATGAACAATTTTTTTTTTGTTGGATTTGGGCAAATTTCAATTTTTATCAAATTTATGTAAAAAGTTTTTGGATTGCCTGGAAAAAGCTATTTTTCTCTCTCTGTCTTTCTCTTCTCTCTCTCTCCTCTCAATGCCTTAATTCTCCTGAATTGAACGACTCAGAATTTGGGTTCAATAAAATCAGAACTTTTTGAAAAAATTCAGGTTGAATTTTAGAATCGATTTGCCACTATTAAGAATTCACGTGAAATATCCACAATGTGATCATGACCTTAGAGGATGTCTCCTCACTTGAGACCTCCAACTAAGCCACTAAGTATTTACTGTTCTTTTGAATTGCTGCTGCCTGCCTTATTGTACTACATTTCCCATGAAGCTGGGGAGATGTTGACACCATCAACCATCAACAGATCAACTGTTCTCTGGGCCACCTTTATGCCATGATACATTTGGTTTCTCTATGTTTGAAAACTACAATTTTTTCGATATACTTTTAGAAAAACATTTTTTGTATGCAGCTGAGCACGACGGTCCCATGGAACTGAGGTCATTCATAGTGTAATGTGAGGGAAAGGTACTGTAAGGATAAGTGCATAAAAACATAAGCCAAAAAAAAGCAGGGCACAGTTGGCAATGGTTCCGCTAGGGGCAATGAAGGGAATAGATGCAGCTGAGGACAAGAAGGGAAACTGGCACAGCAAAAAGAGACTAAAATGTATTGTGAGAGTGACGGATGAGAGAGCAGGTAAACAAAGGGGAGGGCAGATCTCATACAGAGCGGAGGGAGGGTGGAGTACCATGAATGGGGGGGGGGGGTGATGAATAACAGAAAGCATGAGAACGCAGGGAAACACTGGAGATGCACAGATCTGTGACCTAGAAATTCCTCAGTATGAAGGATCGAATGAGAACAAGAGGCTGGGGCTGAGCAGGGAGAGGGAGGCAGGGAGATAGGGAGAAAATACACCTCAATGCCAGGATGGCTCTGGATGTTGGTCAGGTCTCTGTGTGAAAGAACAATCTTGAACAAGTCAGTTATTTCTGTCCTCCAAGCTCTGTATCTGTATCTCAAGTTCTGTGTCCAAGCTCACTAGGATTTATGAGACCACAGGGCGTAACTTGAGGCTCCTGGGCTTAAATGCAAAATTTATTAAAGGCCTTCCAACAAAGATGAGAACATTTTTATAAATTTGATTCTAGTGCAATTCGACCGAATCACTTGTCTGATCTGATTCTTGTCTGAATAAATTCAACTGGAATTGAAAGTGTTCTGGAAAAGTCTCTCTTCCTCGATTCTGCCAAATCACATGAAATTCTGATTCTAATAAATCAATATATTTTTTTTTAATTTGGGTTGAATTCCAATATTTCAGAATCAATTTGCTCATCTGTAGTCACTGGTGTCCCATTTGGGTCCTCTCATGCTTGGGGCCAAAGGTGCTACCTCATCTTCTACATCCCCTATAGTTATGTGAGACTGAGACTCCATTTCAAGTCCTACCCGATCTCCTTAAAGGGAACCTGTCATGTTGAACCTTGTATCTGAGCTGCAGGCAGCAGGTTATAAAGCAGGAGGAGCTGAGAAGGTTGAAATACAGTTCCTTTGAGTAATGATTCAGTATTACGTACAATTTATTCATTTAAATTCCTGCTCCTTCTGGGTTTTGACTTCCAGGAGGCGGTCCTATCAGTGATTGACAGCCATCTCTGTATACACAGTCATAGAGGGGAAGCTGTCAATCACTGATAGGACCGCCTCCTGGACGTCAAAGCCCAGAATATACAGGACTTTAAATGAATAAAATAAGGGTTATACAGAATCTTTTTCTATAAAACTATACATCAATCTGCTCAGCTCCTCATGCTCTATAAAGTGCTGCCAGCAATTATTTCTCATTTTCATGGTAATAATTTCCCTTTAAATTTCCTCCAAGTGACTTATGTCAAATTTCTGAAATTGGTATAATCATGATATCTCTTTGAGAAATATTCCCATAGTAATGGGTCCAACGAATCTTAAAGGGTTTTCTGGTTTTCTCACTTTTAAATCCTAAGAGCTCCAGTGCATACCAAGAGTCCATATTCAGAGCTCATAATCTTCCCGCCCATCATGAGCTCATAACTCTCCCGCCCACCTACCTCTGATTGACAGTTTTTTCCAACTGTATCAGCAGCGGGTGGGCTGGGAAAGCAAGAAGCTCATGAATATTTGGGACTGGAGATTTTGGAGAGGATGAGTGTCTGTGCGATGATAGTGGGTGGTAGTACTTATGGTTGCAATCTTGCACCGGCAGGCCCTGGGCCATGCACACACACACAATGAAGGAAGGGATAAACCCTTTCTTTCCCTCAGGTTACACCCTGGCTACTGCCTGATGCAAAGTGGGGTGCCCTTGGTGATTGTGACATTGTGAGGTGGGTGCAAGGCAGGGATCCCTTGTGAGAGAACACAGTGGTGCTGTTCAAATGATAAAGCTGTTTTTTTTTTTACAACAAATAGCAGTTTTTTAATGAAGGTCAAAGTTGACATACTTTTCAGAAGTAGGTACAGTTCTTATCAAGGAGGTTGGGCCAGCAATACTGGCACAGTGCTTAAAGCCCACAAAATACCACCCCATACAGAACCAAATATCACAGTGCAGCACAAAATACTGCCTTATCACCATATTGAGGACAGTGATATAGCTGAATTCAGGAGAACAGTTGCGGCTTCTGGCCAGGTGCATGAGTACTTGATTCTCATAGCAATGCTGAGAGCATCAGATCATGTGTACCTGGACATTGGCCTACTGGGAAATTTCCCTGTAGGGTCTATGGTCCTTCAACCTCTGTTTTCAAGACACGAGTAATGCGACTGATGGCAGATATATGTAGATCTTTTTCATTTGTTAACAGATGCTAAAGTTCAAAAGCCGTTCATGCCTTCCGAAATGGTTATGGTCCTGTAGGGCCAGCTTTACATTGAGTGGAGCCCTGTGCAGAACCTTCTCCCTCCCTTTTGGTGTACCATATAGAGTCCAAAATATACAGTCATGTGTGACCTGCATTGGAGAAAATAGAACGAAAATAGCTGGTCACTGGAGGAAAGGAACTTCGGAGGACAAAGGGTGCCAATGGGTGTGTGTCTGGTTGTCGAGAGGTTCAGTGGAGCAGAGCAGCGTGGGAAGTATCAGAGAGAGAAAGCAGAGACAGGCACCCAAGAGACATGAGGTCACAGAAATAGAGGGAGACTAGAAGGAAGGCAGCAGCAGCAGCTTCCTAGTCCATTTGCATTGCCCTCAAGTTCAGCTGAGCCTCCAATTTATTCGCATCACCCCCAGCTCAGACTCTGCACCCCATTGTGGGTCTCAGAGACACAGATCAGCGAGGCGGTGCAGTCGGTGTAGGAGTCAGCAAGATAGCCAGCGTAACATATCTGCAAAAAGAGGGCAACTGGTAAACAGGGGATGTGCTGGTGACAATATGCAAACTGTATGGAGAAAGCATGATCATACTAATGATCATTAATCCCCCTTGCAGTTTGCATTGGTTCGGCTCGGTTCGGCTTATCTAAGAATTCCTTTATGGATTTCACTACCACAGACCATAACTTATGGCCTGTGGTATCAGAATCCATAATGAAATTCTTATATAACCTGAACCTTTTACGCCGAACTTTAAAACACAAGTTTGTTCATCCCTAATCAAGAGTTCTAGGCAACTAGTACATCCAGCAACAACTGGACAATTTGTTTTGACAGTGAGAACCACAGAAGCACTTTGGTGGAGATAGAAAGTTGTCTAGGCATGGACCTGTTCTGTGGGATTTCCCATAGTGATCAAAGGCCTGTTACTTCTACACTCCATTGAAAGGTGTTTATATTGCCATTAAGGAGTTACTGAGAAGAAGCACCCTTTGCTTAAAGGGGTTGTGCCACTAATAACATTTACCACTTTTTCACGATAAGGGATAAGTGTTTGACCACTGGTGGTCTGAATTGTGGGACCCCCAGCTCTCTTCACTTCTATGGCATGGCTCCGAGCACTGTACTTGGCAGTCCCATAGAAGTGAATCGAATGGAAGATGCATATGTCTAGTACCCCAGACCTGGATGTACTACTATTGTAAATAGTTTTTTTTCATGTATTTGGCTGTGACTACCAGTGAGGAGGTGGAAGGCAAGGGTTAACAACGAATAGAACTATCCTCCCTTTCCCCCCCCCTCTTGGTAGGGGTAAGCTGGTCCTGCTTCCAGCCAAAAGGGTACATTCCTGTCCAGAGTCAGAGGAGAAAGGAGCTTCTGCTCCTAAAGTCCTCAAGTGAAATCTTGAGAAGACAGAGAGCAGAGTAAACAGCTAAATCCAGCAACAAAGACCTGCTGTAAGGTGAGGGACTATGCAAAAACACCCTACACCTGAAATACTACAGGCCAATACTATACTAGTACTAATTTGCAGTAAAATAATCTGCCTCCCTATTCCTTACTGGTACTAGAGAGACTTGCACTTAAAATGAACTTGCTATTGAATGTGTTGGAAGTTCTATACTTTTATACGTTTCAGTTTGGCCTCCCTTCTTCAAGACTACATTTCCAGTGCACCAATCCCCAGGGAGCCACGGCATGAAGGAGTACACCATGACACAACACTTCACCAGGGCCTCTACCACTCCCATCCTCTGCACCTGATCAAACACTTACCCCTATTCTTTGGATAGGTGTTGTTAATAGTGGCACAGCCGTTTTAAAAGGGTCATCACACATTACACATGTAGAAATCATCACTGTCCCAAATAATTAGATTTTTAACAAATGTTTACATTCTAAAATTTTCTGGTAAATTCTGATCTATTTCCTAGAAGTTAACGGTAACCGCAGATGTAGCAAACTGTAATAAGACCAATGAGACCCAGAAACAAGTCCTTCATTGTCTTTCTATAAGTGTCCCTGATGTCTTCTACAGTTCTGTACAAGGACATAGTTGTTCACATTCATCTTTGCCTTGATTTACTCCCCCCTCTCTGACATACACACAAGTAAACATGTTGGGGAGAATTTCATGGAGATTAAAGTGTAACTTAGTGCATTCCTTTGAACATAACAGTGTTAGGGGGATCCGGCCATTGACTGCATTAAATTGACTTAGTAGAAGAAACTGTGCAATGCCTCATTTGCCCTGTGGAGGCACTGCAGGGAAATTCTACACTTGCTGCCAGATTCATCTACAGGTTCCCGTGATCACCAGGGGCCCTAGCACCAGAAGAATCTGGGGTCCTCTTAAACAAAAAGGCAGATAATGATGATTTGTCATGTGATGAAGACATCGAGGGAAAGAAGCTGCATATTCCTAACTAGGTGAATTGTTTCTGGTTGCCTGTCAATATAATTTTATTATAGTAGTATAGTAAATTGGTCAGCTTTTGAATATGCATTATGCTTTAATTCCTCATTGCTTTCCATACCTCTGTTTGCAGGCTCTGAATGGAAACTTTCTTGCTTAGATTCAGAGGCTGAAATCCTATCCTGATATTGTGCCAAGTATGACAATCCCAATAATGATACACAAGTGTTAGGATTGTTGTGTTTTATGTACCTTAGAGCATTGAATGGACAATTAATGGTTAACCCCCTAGTCTCACTGTGGTAGGGTTGCCTGTAGATGAACCTGGGTCCTCCCCTGGGTTAGTTAGAATCGGTGCAGTTGAGTTCTAGCTATGCTACAGTGAATACCTACATATGCAAGCTCCTCAGAGCTGGGCCTAAGTTCAGAGAACCCTCATCTACAGCCAATGACACAACTTTACCATCATTGTGCTCTAGAGAGAAGGAAATTAGAGGGTCTAGGATCCACAGGTCATGTATTGGAGTCAGGCAGGAAGGTATTGTGCACAAGATAAATTGCTGCTGTGATAAGGAACTTTGCTAATGCACCCTTCACCACTTTGAGACGGTTTGGCCGACCACGTCCTGTATCTGCACTCCTCAGCCTGGGAATTGCAGAAATATTTAACAAGCCTCATTGTATGCCTAAGGTTCTGTGGAGAGACTTTATAGAGAGACAGAGAAGCAGTACTGCAGCCTCCATTATAGTCATTATCAATAAGTTGCTATTGGGGAAGGATTGCAGTAACCGTATATGCTTTGAAACTGTGCCTTGTTACTGTTACCCTCATTCTGCACTTCAGCAAAGAGAGACTCATTTATGGATACGAGCAGGCCTGGTTACTGACTCCACCATCCACCGGCTATTATACTTGCTCCCTTGCCTTGCATCTAAATAAATACCTAACATTAAGGGCACTACAACTTCCAACAGGCAGGAACTCCTGTTGGTAGTGTCCTGAGGGATGAACGGGTGTGCTCTCCAGTCCTAGGGTGTGACCTGTGAATACCAGCCCACCTGGGCTTAACGACGACTCCAATCCTCCTCCATCCACTCCCTAGTGGGTCACTGCAGTGCATCTGAAGGTGACATGGCCTGTTCCTTAAAGTCAAAAAAATCATCATCTGGATGATTTTTCTTTGCCCATGCAATGTGATGTAACAGTACACATTAGTGTCCAGGTTACCATTGCACTCATGAATCATCCATCAAGTGTTAACTAGAAGAACAGGCCCATTAGGCATGTTCCAGGTACAAGAAGTAGTTCCTGTGGCCTCATCAGATACCTTACCATATTATGTCATGTTCCACAGTTCACAGCCCCAGATTCCAACTGTTATACGTCATCCTTTTCCTTCGCTGGAACTCTGGAAATCAGTATCCAAGGTAAACAGCCAAGTGTTTTGGCTCTTACAAAATCTATGAAATATCTAGTAGCACTTCCTCCCAAATACATGTGTGGGAGTAGTGAGGAGAGCGTTGTGTAAGGGGGGTGAACCTTATGCTCGCTTTTGGCAGTCCGATACTGGGATTGCTTAGTGGTTTGGTTTTGTCTGTACAGTCATGGCCAAAAAGTTTTGAGAATGACACAAATATTCTATTTTCACATGATCTGCTGCCCTCTGGTTTTTATGTGTGTTTGTCAGATGTTTTTATCACATACAGAAATATAATTGCAATCATATTATGAGTAACAAAAGCTTATATTGACAGTTAGAATGAGTTAATGCAGCAAGTCAATATTTGCAGTGTTGACCCTTCTTCTTCAGGACCTCTGCAATTCTCCCTGGCATGCTCTCAATCAACTTCTGGACCAAATCCTGACTGATAGCAGTCCATTCTTGCACAATCAATGCTTGCATTTTGTCAGAATTTGTAGGTTTTTGTTTGTCCACCCGTCTCTTGATGATTGACCACAAGTTCTCAATGGGATTAAGATCTGGGGAGTTTCCAGGCATGGACCCAAAATCTCTATGTTTTGTTCCCTGAGCCATTTAGTTATCACCTTTGCTTTATGGCAAGGTGCTCCATCATGCTGGAAAAGGCATTGTTGATCGCCAAACTGCTTTTGGTCGGTTGGGAGAAGTTGCTCTCGGAGGACATTCTGGTACCATTCTTTATTCATGGCTGTGTTTTTAGGCAAGACTGTGAGAGAGCCGATTCCCTTGGCTGAGAAGCAACCCCACACATGAATGGTTTCAGGATGCTTTACAGTTGGCATGAGACAAGGCTGGTGGTAAGCGCTCACCTCGTCTTCTCCAATAAGCTGTTTTCCAGATGTCCCAAACAATCGAAAAGGGATTCATCAGAGAAAATGACTTTACCCCAGTCCTCAGCAGTCCACTCCCTGTACCTTTTGCAGAATATCAGTCTGTCCCTGATGTTTTTTCTGGAGCGAATTGGCTTCTTTGCTGTCCTCCTTGAGACCAGGCCTTGCTCCAAGAGTCTCCGCCTCACAGTGTGTTGCAGATGCACTCACACCTGCCTGCTGCCATTCCTGAGCAAGCTCTGCACTGCTGGTAGCCCGATCCTGCAGCTGAAACACTTTTAAGAGACGTCCTGGCGCTTGCTGGTCTTTCTTGGGCGCCCTGGAACCTTTTTGGCAACAATGGAACCTCTCTCCTTGAAGTTCTTGATGATGCGATAGATTGTTGACTGAGGTGCAATCTTTCTAGCTGCGATACTCTTCCCTGTTAGGCCACTTTTTGTGCAGTGCAATGATGACTGCACATGTTTCTTTAGAGATAACCATGGTTAACAGAAGAGAAACAATGATGCCAAGCACCAGCCTCCTTTTAAAGTGTCCAGTGGTGTCATTCTTACTTAATCATGACAGATTGATCTCCAGCCCTGTCCTCATCAACACCCACACCTGTGTTAATGGAGCAATCACTGAAACAATGTTAGCTGGTCCTTTTAAGGCAGGGCTGCAATGACGTTGAAATGTGTTTTGGGGGATAAAGTTCATTTTCTAGGCAAATATTGACTTTGCAAGTAATTGCCTGTTAAGCTGATCACTCTTTATAACATTCTGGAGTATATGCAAATTGCCATTATAAAAACTGAAGCAGTAGACTTTGTAAAAATTAATATTTGTATCATTCTCAACTTTTGGCCATGACTGTAGTTAGATTGCTTTCTTATGCATATTTTTTTGCACTTCAGATGATCTGGATCAGGGATGCTCAACCTGCGGTCCTTCAGCTGTTGTCAAACTACAACCCCCAGCATGCCTTAAAAGCTGTAGGCTGTCCAGGCATGCTGGGAGTTGTAGTTTGGCAACAGCTGGAGGGCCGCAGGTTGGGCATCCTGATCTGGTTGGTGAGTGACAATTCTCGATGGTGCTAAAAGGGAATTCTGTTGGCCTATGATACAGGTAGGCCTGAGGTCTGTTGTTAGTGGTGAGCTCGAAGCAAGTGAAGGCTTGTTTATTGGGAGTAGCAGTGATGGTCTGAGCAGTGGAACAACATCACTGAAGAGTTGGCAGCGGGCTGGAAGCCTGAAGATGTGAGATGTGGCCCTCAGTGAACCAGTGTAGAAGGTCACACAGTGTATTTAAATGAGTGGTCCGAGGGGAACAGTTTTGGATGGTTCACAGAGCAATGTCTGGTTGTCACAGGACCAGACAGTGAGCTAACATAACAACCACTTTTTGCGGGATAGGCTACAGAGGCGGGTTTCTTTGCAGTGTTCTGCACAGGCCGATGCAGAAGAGAACTGTGTTGTCAGCTTGGGTTAGCTCTGGAACAGTCTGCTGAAGTCATCCTTCAGGGAATGGAAGTGGTGCAAAGCTTAAACCCAGGGGAGGCTGAAGCTGGCTCCAGATGAGCGCTGTAATAAAGACGCAGCTTAATACCTAAGGGATCCTCAATGCCTAAAGGATGCCTCAATGCTTTGAGGTGCAGCAGGCTAAATGAGTGGAACATGGGTAGTAAAGTTAAGGGCCTTGAGAGTAGCATGAATGAAATCTAAGTGGAGACTTGTGGGAGATAATGTGGGCCATGGGTGTGGCTCCTGTGGAAATAAACAGAAAATTATATAACAATATAAACACTACTCTTCAACTCTGGTCCATTTTAAGCTCAGTAATATTAAAGTGGTTCTCCAGTTTTTTTTTTAAACAAATTTTGGCTCCCCGACGACTGGAGCTGTGGAAGCAAACATATGTAAGCGAGAACTGGAGCTGTGATTGTCTTCTTAGGGAAATACTTGGGAAAACCCCAGCATGTGCTGAGGATTGTGGGTCAGAGGGGTCTTTCTCCAGGTATCATGGTAAGAATTACCAGTACATTTGATTCTATATAAAATGGAGACAATGATTCACTTCAACTAATTTAATTACTCTGCTGTAAAACTTTTTTTGTGAAATGTTTATGTGAGGTTGGACATACTTTGGCTCTTAAATGGAATTAAATTGAGTAGTTTTCATAATTCACAGTAGTACAGGATATTTCAGGAGTAGAACATGCTAGTCTGGTAACAGTGATGTGTCTACTCATGGGATTATGTTAATGAGGCCAAACTGCCTATCACAGAAGTGGACACAGACATTAACTTAGTGTAGGTCCATAAAAGATCTGCACCAACCCAGATTATACCAGACAGTCTTTATCAAAATATTCCTTATTTCATAGAATATTATAGTGATGATGCTGGACCTTGTCATGACCTTTTAAAAAGAGTTAGGGGTTGTTCACATATCAGTTATTTGATCAGTTATTTCCATCAGTTATTGTCAGCCAAAACCAGGAGTGGACACTAAACAGAGATCAGGTATAATGAAAAGATCTGCACCTGTTTGCTGTTTTTGACCCACACCGGTTTTGGGCTCACAATAACTGATGGAAATAACTGATCAAATAACTGATATGTGAACAACCCCTTAACTCCAAAGTGCCACTGAGGAGACTGAAATGAACAATCACGCCTTTTAATGATCCCTCTGGTCTATCAGAAGCTTGGAGATGAGCCATTTCACCACTGTTTAGACCCCTTAGAAACAGTATGCACCAGTCCTCTCCTGATTACTCCTGCTACTAGTCAATTCCTAAGTATGTACTCTCATTATAAAATTTTGACCTCGACCCTCTATTAACCTAACAAGCTGTTCTGACCTTCATTCTTTTGAAAGTTACAGATGTAATGATGTTGAAGGACCAGTGGTCACGTGACTAAGTTGAACAGGTCCCTCAAATCACAGCTATAGAAATAGAAGTCCCTGTTCTGGAACATGTGAGTAGTATATTCTCGAGAGAGTCACATCTGCACAATTGAAGGAAGAGAACCATAGTCTTCAAAGTGTGGTGGTGTGAATCGGCCATCCTCTGTAGTGTCCAAGCAGAACCACCAGTACATAAGGACATGGTCTGCCAGTTCCAGAATAGTGTGGCACAGGAGGAGACATTCACAGCTCAGAGTAGTCCTGAGCACCGTGAGTCAGCCTCAGACCTAAAGTCTCTGTAGAGAAAAGAGTTAGTGTGGGTATGGAAACTGCAAGAGCCAAGTGGAGTGTGTGTGCCAAAAATTGCAAGTGCTGTGGACAATAGCACACGGTGTATTGGTGTATTGACCTATAAACTATAATTTTCTGGCTTGCTACTCTACAAGTTATTTCATTTAACACTAATACCATTATATACAGTTAATTTCATTACTTTTTTTCATCGCTTTTTTTTATTTTTTTATACTTTTACAAAATAAAAAGAATGGCTTTTATGAAGAAAATCCAAGAACTGTAACTCTTATTTTTATTTTTTTTATGCAGCCAAGTGTGTTTCTATTTATGGGATAAGTTATCATTTTTATTAGCACCATTATATATATATAGCGTATTGATAGATCCCCCTCCTTTCACAGGTATACTTCTTTCTCATAGCCCCCCTCCCCAAACACATAGAGTGGTCTTCATAAACTCCTCTTCCACCCCATGGTTCCCTCTCATCTCACATAGATGCCTTTCACATGCTTCCACTTATAGGCTTCTTCCAGAGTCCATCCTGCTCCAAAGGTCATTGAACTTCTTCTACTTGAAGTTCTGACAAATCTGTATAAAATCTACAGCATATTTGCTACAATTTGTGCAGAACTCTATTGCAGTTGATGTGTATCTAAGTAAATTTCCACAAAACTTCAGCAGTAAAAATATGTCTGGGCCCACAGGGGTTCAGGAGCTTCACTGTCTCAGCCAGTCAAGGGGTTGAGGGCACATGAACAGAGATCTGCAGCAGAAGCTCGAGAGACTCAGAGTTGTTCATATGATGGGTGGGGGAATTTAATCTCCACCCATATTTACACCACTGGGTGGAGATGTAAGCAGCTGGTGATACATATGCATGTTCCAAATGTTGCATAAGTAATGCTCATTGGGATGGGGTCTACTCCCATATGTTGTGTCATGAGGCACTATTGCTTTCACCACCACATGGTGACCACATCTGTACTTTATAAGTGCTATGGTCGAGATGGGACAGAGTTAACTATGCAAGGGTCTCCCTTATGTCATTTGGGTGGGTCAGGAATCCAGACCAGAAACGTCACCACAGACAGATTGTAAAACAACAGCTACACCCAATTCCTATAATGTCCTACAATTCCCAGAAAAGTATGGTTTAAATGTGCCGATGCTCAAATATTATACCCAGAACACGCAAATTACCCTCATTAAGAGCAATTCTGTTACAGAGCACTGGAGTTACATATCTTACATTCATCTATTACTACATTTTGTTACCTGTATGATAATAATTAATGCAAAAATGCCTATTTTGAAGGGGGTTGTCTGGTTCAGAAACCCATTTTTAACCCTTACCAGGGAATCTCTTAATTGGGATGATTACCAAAACAGAAAGTATGTACAAAAAACATCTCACTGTGGAACCAGCATGTCCATACATTACATGGACAGCAATTCATTTCAGTGGCCACTATGTAATGCTACATTTCCCCTACAGAGAAATTTAACCTTTGCTACTGGGTTCTTACATAGATAACGATTGATCGCTACTGATCCCATCAGTGTAACATCTCTCAAGAATGGGGAGAATATTGGGTGGTATGGTCTCCAAGTATGCCTCTGCCCATGTGATGTACAAGGCCCGCAGTTGAGGAGTGGAGAGGATCAGAGTGGTGGCGGTGGCAATGAGTGTGGTCGTAGTCCTCATGGTGGCTATTCCCTGCTCCAGTGCTCTCCCAGTCCATGCATGCAGTTGTGGGAGGGGGGCAACCCTTCTTCCCTTAAGGGCACATAAATAGTCTATCTTTTACTGAATAGATGATGGGTGTCACAGTGCAAATACATTTGGTAGGCACAGTTCACAAGTATATCCAAGAGTAGGATTTTTCCCAAAGACTGTATAGAGGATGGATATTGTGTAGGTCCTCCCTGAGTCTCTTTCCACAGACACAAACAATATTTCCAAATTACCAAAGGTGTACAGTTTCTGTTAATTTTTCTCTGAAATGCCTAACTGTGGGGTGAAGTCCTACATCAGATGTCTTTGTCAGTAGTGTGGCAGGCGCCAGAAGCCATATAACCCAAACCACACATGCAAGTAAAGTCTAAAGCCATATGTGTACATTACCTTTCCTGTCTCTGTCCAGGTACTGTCCCTTTATGGTCCTCAATGTTCTGCAAAAATTCAATGCTTCTTTCCCTCAGAGGTTGGTTCTTAGCAAAGCTGGTTTTTTGGCAGCATTTCACTTATAGGGATGGTGTCTCCCTGGAAGAGAATTTCTTTTCTCTGGTTTCAGCTTGTCTGGGTTGCACACTAGCAGCATACACGTCATGTCATCACTCTAGGATGACTTACCAGGAACTCTATCCAGGGGAAAGAGGGGCTTGCCCACCACCTCAACTATTATTAAGGTTTGCCGGTTAACGATCTCCTTCCTATACTAAGCCTTTTGGAATACATAGTACAGATTAAAGTCACTTCAATGATTTATACCACTGAAAGTGCATCTCAATAAACAATTTACCAGTTTAGAAGTAATCCATATTGTATTGAAACAAAATCCCTTTAACAGTGAACCATTGCATCAGGGGTGGATTGGCCATAGACTCTACCGCAAAATTTTCCAGTGGTCCAAAGCCCTTGAGGCTGCCTGTCGTTTCCAGTGTTAACGCTGGGGACACCAAGTAGTTATGTACCTGGCCGGCGACCACAGATGCCCTCCTGATTCCTGAATTCAACTGTATTACCATCTTGAGGCAACTGGAGTAGAAGGGTGTAACTTGACAGCTGACACTGTCCACCATAGAAGGGAAGCTTTTGAGGAGGTACTTTGTGCTCCTGGGACATTATTTTGAGCTGCACTGTGGTTTTTGATGCTGCTAGGGCAGTTTATTGTGTTGCACTGAGATATTTTACTCTGCTGGGGCAGTATTTTGAGCCGCAATATGGTATTGCTGGCCCCGGCTATATTCTGTTGGCCGTGCCTTCTGTCAATTTGGACATGCCTACAACATGGATTACTTTTAGTTTTTTTTCCACTTCCCAGTTTGCTCCTGCATAGCATTAATCCTTTAGCAGTGAACCCGCACTCCAACTACACACAACAAATGACTATCTGCTTTTAATTGTATCGTACACTATGTTGTCATCACCATACACCAGCTAAATCGGTGAATAGTTTATTTGAGCATTAACCCTGCATAATTTATAAGCATCTGCTATTGAGGATTTTCTGATGTCCATGCATGGTCACAATCAGGGGCGTAGCTACCATAGCGGCAGACCATGCGACTGCTATGGGGCCCAGGGCAAGAGGGGGCCCAGTCTTAGTTGGGATTATCTCCTCCTCTACTGGAGGTGAAAACTTGGTCACGGACTCTACCCTCTAAAGGAACAACTTTTAGCAAATGAGGCAGTGGAAAAATGGCCCAAGGGTCATTGAGAAGGGTTTAGGCAGAAACCCTTCTGTCCTCTGTGGGGCCCTAGTTTCATCCTTGCTATGAGGCGCTTACTTCTTTATGTACGCCACTGGTCAGAGTGGAGGATCCTATGGTCTACTGGGGGGCCATTCTGACCCTGTCTGTTTTTCATACTGGAAGACTCTCACAGTCTTGATTTGTTCTTGGAAATAGTTTTTTCTCAAATAAGCCTTTAAGAGAGTGGGTAGAAGATGATGAGAATGGAAAAAGGATTCTGAAAAACCGCAACAGACTTTCCACACCAGAGAATAGTATTCCTAAGTGCATCAGTGTGACCATGGGTAATGTCATAGCTGTGGTCAGCTGTCCTGTCCATCCATAATGTCTTTTGCAGGCAGCCTGTCCACAGAATTGAGGGCGATCTGTTTTCTATCATTCTATTCGGTCAGCCCTAAAAGGACACTGAGTACAGAAATGATGGTCTTAGACAGTGTTGAAGATGGTGTTCCGGTCTGTAGTGCTGTTGACTTACAGTACTAGGGGCAGGGGCGGATTGGCCATAGACCTTACAGGGAAATTTCCCTGTGGTCCAATGCCCAGGGGGCCACCTGAGCCCTCCACACCTCTGGCCAGTGGAATTTTTTGGGGATGTATTTAGTGCTGCTGGCAGTATTTTGTGATGGACTGTAGTATTTGGCTCTGTTGGGGTGGTATAATGTGCCACAATATGGTATTAGTGGCCCTGCCTTCCATCAATTTGGACCCGACTAGAAAATGGGGCCACTATTAAGTATTTTTTCCAGGGCCACTTTAGGTTCCCAGTCCACCCCTGACTAGGGGCATGGCGTCATATCACAGCAAGATCTAGATCAAGTCCCCTTCATGCTGTCTGTGTTTTGTCATGAACCACAGACAGCA
>ONZH01001036.1:0-38204 GCA_900303285.1 Rhinella marina
TTCTAATGCACACGCTGTGTACGTGGTGTTAGCGTCAGGCACATTTGCGTTCTTTTTGCCCCAAATTGAAAAAAAAATTGCAGCCAGGTATAACAACGGACTTTTGTGTCTTTTGAACAGAACAACTAGCCCTGCCTAGCCAAATCCTATCTCTACACTATATGTGCCTCCTAGCGCAATTGTTATACAGCAGACGCAAAAGAGGTACTGCGGACTTAATTAACAGCAGAAAAAATAGCAAAGGATGTCAGGTATATAGTATACAGAGAGTAATACACCATGCACCAGCTGTGCAGGTGGCGTTAATGTCAGGCCACCTTGCGCAATTTTTAACCCCTTAAAAAAATATGTATTGCAGCAAGATATAATAGCCCTTAAAAGGGCATTTGGGTCTTTTCAAAAGAAATACTATCCCTGCCTAGCGTTCTTCTCTCCCTACACTATCTGTCCCTCCTTGCAGCGGCTCTCTCTGACTAGGTCTGAGCCGGTCACATGTCACCGGATGCTATATAGCACCCGATGACCCATTCCCGGCCATCCATTCAGTGTAATGCCAGTAGCCAACATGGCTACTGGCATTACAGTGAATGCCAGTACCTTCCCGCATGCTAATTGGCTAATTAGCGTGCGGGGAGGGGACTCGAGCATGGCGTCCCGAGCGCTGCCATGTTCGGCCGAATACAATATTCGGCCGAACATGTTCGCTCAACACTAGTCATTAGTAGTAAAGTCTCAGAAAACCCTCACTAGAAATGAGTTTTAGTTTTAAAAAATTCGATTTGGCAACTTTGCCAAAATTAGCCAAGAAATTGCTGTGGCCGGGCTGCGGCCATGCTGCAACGAAGAACCGCATGATCCATCAGCCTGCAGCTGCCCTTCATTTAATAATGAAAACTGCACTGCAAAGTAGATCATTGTTAATAGCGGCTCATCAACTTTAAACAGAGGCTGTCTTGGGTTTGGCTGCTTAGTTGGGGGCACAATATGCAGATTATTGCTGCTCTTGCCTGCAATCTCCTGCAGGTTATTTGACAGTGAACACAGAATATTAATCAGCTCTGGCATACCCACTTCTCCAACCCCAGCAATCTCTTGCCCTTCAGGTGGGAGCCCTTCTTCTGCCATCTGTTTTTCCTCCTTTTCCACATCATCTAATATCGATGAGAATAGCTCCTCCTCTCTCCGCATCTTGCTGACTATTCTAGGAAATGGAGACATGATTTGGAATATATAAAGTCAGCAAACGAAGAGCTTATGTTGAATATATATATATACACCTTAGTTTGTTCACTTAGCTTGATTAAGGATTATTTGATATAATCATTTAAATAACTGTGTTTCACATATTGGAAAGTACCTGATCATCCACCTAACTGTTTGTATTTCTCATCTTGGGAAATACTGTAGTTTACTGTAAGGAATCTATGTACGCCCACTTCGTGGGTACTAGAGATGAGCGAATCGAAGCTGACGAAGTGGAATTCGTTACGAATTTCATGGAAAATTCGATTCACAACGAATGCAAATTTCCTGGCGATTCATAGTAACAAATCTTTTTTTTTTTTCCGTAAAATGGCAGCAAGCACATGGCATGACATGGGGGAAGGATTTCTGGGACAAAGAAGTATATGCCCACAATGCGATCACATGCAGACAAGTAGCCAATTAGCAGCCAGCCAGGTCCTGCAATGTCCCAGCCCTATAAATAGCTCTGCAGCGCTGGAAAGCGCCATTTGCTATTGATGTTAGACAAGAGACATACGTCAGAAGAGATAAAGCAAGTTAAAGTAAAACTAAAGAAAAGAAATTAGGAGATCAGGGATAGATAATCTGAATTGCAGGGATAGGAGAGGGATGATTTCTAGACAGAAAATCAGGCAGTGAAATCGCTATTCTTTTATACTGTGCAGCAGTGAGTGGGCATAGGGGTCAGCCTGTTATACAGCACTGCACTCTGTTCTAAAGGCTGTTTTGGGGTGCTGTATTCAAAGAAGCACCACTACTCTCACTTTTTGCAGTGCTGTAACAGGGTCAGAGCCTTGTTTGGGGTACATTAGAAAAAAAAAATAATAATAAAAAAAATTAAAAAATCTTTTGGGTTGTGTTTGGGGAAAACATATATAATCTGTGATTGGCAGCTTGTAAATGTGAAAGAAATAGTTGCGGTGTTATTCGCCATACAAATAGACAAGCGCCATATAGTGCTAAATTCTTCAGTGTAGTTGACGTGCCAAAAAAACAGTGAATCCGTGTTTGTGGATTTGTTCATTTAAAATAACTATTTGTGGCGTTATTCGCCATCCAAACAGAAAAACATGATATTGTGCTAATGTAGTCAGTGAAGTCGACTTGCCAAAATTACAGTGAATCTGTGTTTGTGGGGTTGTTAGTTTTAAATACCTATTTGTGCCGTTATTCGCCATCCAAACAGAAAAGCGTGATATTGTGCTAACGTAGTCAGTGAAGTCGACTTGCCAAAAAAACAGTGAATCTGTGTTTGTGGGGTTGTTTTTTTAAATAACTATTTGCGGCGTTATTCGCCAAACAGAAAAGCGTGATAATGTGCTAACGTAGTCAAAAAAGAGTAAAGACGTGGTTCTGGGCTCGTTCCTTTTACATCGATAGTTGCAGCGTCAGTCTCTATATAAACCAAGTGTATAGTGCTGTGCAGTAACCCATTGTACTGCAGTTCAGTAACCCATTGTTAACACACTGTGTAGGTGATGATATTTCTGAAAGAAATAGTTAAGCCGTTGTGCAAAGCAGTGAACAAAGTATAATTTTTGGTGGGATTGTTCATTTTATTTTATTTTTAAAAAATTTATGAAACAGGATGTCAGACAGAGGGGTGACAGGCCCTTCACAGGGGAGGGGCAGTGGCACAAATTTTTTGGGAACAGGCACAGGTCTCAGCAGAGGAAGGGGACGTGGCATTATGGGTCACTCGGCGAGGCCGCAGCTACCAGTGTCATCTAGTGGTCGTGTGTTGACCACCAACCCAGATGTTCTTGAATGGTTGACTCGGTCATCCACTTCCTCCACAATGACATCTGAAACCCCCAGCCAAGTGTCGGTTGGTTCGTCAGACACAACCCTTAGTTGGCATGGGCCCGGAGCAGCTCCAGTGCCCTCACCTGTCCTCAACCTGCCTCTGTCCTTTTCGGTCCACTCAGCCAGAGAAGTACTATATGCTATGGGCTCTGCGCCACTATACAGTGAGGACGAACTACTTGAGGACAGTCAGCAGCTTCTGGGAAGCCAAGAGTTGGGGCAGAAATCCGCTCCTTCCAGTAGGCGGTCAAGTACTGATGAGGAGAGTGTAGTGGGAGGTGATGTTGAGAGCGGTCAGGCTTTGTACACCGAGACAGTTGAGGAGGACATTAGCAACGTGCAAACCGTAGTTGATGATGATGTAGCCAATCGCATTTGGGAGCCGGGTGAAGCAAGGGCTTCATCATCATTATCATCATCTGAAGACGAGACTGACAGCTTGTGAGTCAGGCAGCAGTGCAGGCAGCAAGTCAGTAGTGTGGCCGTTAGTCAGCGGAGTGGCAGCAGTGCGAGGTCTGGAACCTAATGGGTACTGGGTAGACCGCACTCTTCGCAGGTGCTTTCGGCCATGAAAAGAGCGGAGCAGGGGCACAGCCAGGCAGCGGAGGTACCACTCAGTCAGTGCGGAGTGTTGGTGGTAAAATCGCTCACTCGGCGGTGTGGAAGTTTTTGTTAAGACGCCTGAGGAGGTGTACATGGCTATATGTAGAATCTGTGGTCAGAAAGTGAAGCGTGGCCAGGGTGCTAATGTTGGCACTACAGCCTTGCGCCAACATATGTAGCATCACCACAAAGTTGCCTGGGAGAACCGTGGCTCAGATGTGGCGGTCCAGTCGGCAGCAGCAACAGCAGCATCACCCAGTGGCACGTATCCCATTTCAGGCAGTCAAGGCTCCAGCACCTCTGCCGAAGGGAGCTGTCTGTCATTATCTACCGCTCCAGATGCTCCTGCTCCTCCTCCTCTTATTCCTCGCCACTCATTACGGCAGCAGTCGTTCACTGAGGCGATTGCAAAGAGAAAGCAGTACGCGTCCAGCCATCCTACAGTGCAGAAGCTGACCGTGCTCCTGTCCAAGTTGCTTGTGCTGCAGTCCCTCCCTTTTCACCTGTGGACTCTGCACCGTTCAGAGAACTGATGGCTTGTGCCGAGCCGAGGTGGAGAGTGCCAAGCCGTCATTTCTTTGCCAAAAAGTCAGTCCCAGCGCCGACGTGTGGAGTTGCAACTACGGTCAGGGACAGTACATGTCAATGTGCTTCCTGCCCAGCCACACGAGCAACTTGAACAGGTGATGCCGCTTTCTCCTCCTCGTTGTCAAACTGTTTATCCTACGCTAATGTCCGGCTTCTTCTCCATCACCTCAACCTCCACTGCAGGGCCAAGTCATAGCTCTCCTCCAGCGTACCACATGTGCAGGGCACAGCGGTGTCACGCAGTTCTGCGCCTGATTTGCCTGGGCGAACAAAGTCACACAGGGGAAGAACTGTTCCGCGTCATGAAAGAAGAAATCAATTGATGGCTTTCTCCGCGACAACGAAAAATCAAAACCATGGTGACAGATAACGGAAAGAACATGGTGCTCTGCACCAAGGAGGACTGAGCCATGCGCCCTGCATGGCGCACGTATTTAATCTGGTTGTCAAACGGTTCCTCAAGTCTTATACACAACTGCAAAACATTCTAAAAATGGCCAGGAAACTTTGCATGCACTTCAGCCATTCCTACACCGCCAAGCACACCCTCCTTGAGCTGCAGCGGCAGAATGGCGTCCCCCAACACAGGCTGATATGTGACGTTTTCACCCGTTGGAATTCTACCCTCCATATTTTGGACCTACTGTACGAACAGAGAAAGGCCAGAAACGATTTCTTAATGATCCAAGCGGACAGGAGTACTCCCCTGTGTAATTTTGATATCAGCCAGTGGCAGCTCATGCGTGACACCTGCTGCTTTCTCAGGCCCTTTGAAGAGGCCACATTATTTGTCAGTCGCCAGGACTACGGTATGAACAACGTCATTCCACTGCTTCATGTCCTGGAACAGATGCTGCAAAATCTTTCTGGTCAGGGGACTGGAGACGTGGAGACTGCATCTCACGGCCACATGAGTCCGGTGGGGGCTGAATTGGAGGAGGAGGACATTGGAGCACAAGCATTTAGTGATTTTTCTACCCAGGTGACAGAAGAGGAGGAGCAGGAGCGGCCAGAGGAGGTAGAGGGAGATGAGGAAGATGACCCAGAGACACCATGGCAGTATACAGTGGAGTTGGAGGCAGGGAGTCCCTCCGAGTCACTTGCGCAAATGGCCCGATGCATGCTCACTTGCTTACGTAGTGACAGCCGAATAGTCACCTTCCGGCAGAGGGATAACTTCTGGCTCTCCACCCTCTTGGACCCTTGCTACTGGTCTAAAATGGGGGCTTTTTTTTCACCTGCTGAGAGGGAGGACAAACTGAAGTACTATAGAGACATCCTATGTAGTCAGTTGGCTGCTGCCTATCTGCGTCGTCGTCCATCCTCTCGCAGGTCAGACTGGGGGGGGCCCTTTAGAGATCACGTGCCATGGCTGCTGTGGGGATGGGGGTGGGGGTAGGAGCAGTACCAGCTCCATCAGCAGCAACTTGAGTCTGGAGTCACTGATGAGCAGCTTTCTTCACCCTCCAAGTGTGGAAAGTACTCAGCAGCAGCAGGTAGACCAGGAGCAGACCCTGAACCAGCAGGTGGTGGCCTACTTGGACAGCAGCCTGCCACCCCACAGTGAAGGTCCGCTGGACTACTGGACAGCCAAACTTGATTTGTGGTCGCAACTGGCCGAGTTTGCACTGGAAAAGCTGTCCTGCCCGGCTAGTAGTGTGGCATCAGAGCGGGTGTTCAGTGCAGCAGGGGCCATAGTTACCCCAAGGAGAACTCGCCTGTCTATCCTAAATGTGGAAAGACTCACCTTTGTCAAGATGAATCAGGCGTGGATCAGCCAGGATTTCCACCCACCAACACCTGATGCATCAGATTAGATCAGCCATGATGCGTCACCCAAACCTTGACAAATGAGACTGTATTCTTCAGGCTACCTGCCTCAGCCACTCTTATGATGCTGCCACCCGCCTGATGCCACACATCTACCAGCTGCTCATTCTACCACCCAGCATCTTTAACAGTGACTGGTATTGCCACCCACCTCTCCACTCTGTCATTGACCCAATATGCAGCCTTTTGATGCTGCTGCCATCTCAACAATCAGGTCTCCTCATGCTCCTACTGCTGTCACCTCCAGGCTATGTCACCATGCCACCCTGTGACCTGATGGTGCTGCTGCCGCCTCCACACGCTGTGTCCTATCTGCCGCTACCTCCAAATGATGTTATTGTGCCACTCTGTGGCCTATTCATGCTGCTGCCGCCACCTCCACACGCTGTGTCCTAGCTGCCGCTACCTCCAAATTATGTAATTGTGCCACTCTACGATATGCTGCTGCTGCTGCCTCCACACGCTGTGTCCTAGCTGCCGCTAGGTCCAAATTATGTACTTGTGCCACTCTCTGGGATGCTGTTGCTGCTACCGCCTCTGCACGCTGTCTCCTAGCTGCCGCTAGGTCCAAATTATGTACTTGTGCCACTCTCTGGGATGCTGTTCCTGCTGCTGCCACCTCCACACGCTATCTTCTAGCTGCCGCTACCTCAAACTTATGTAATTGTGCTACTCTGTGGCCTACTCATGCTGCTGCCACTTCCAGGGTCTCTTATTGTGCCACTCTTTGGCCTACTCATGCTGCTGCCACTTCCAGGGTCTGTCATTGTGCCCCTCTTTGGCCTACTCATGCTGCTGCCACTTCAGGGTCTGCCATTGTGCCACTCTGACGCCTGATGCTGCAGCCGCCGCCTCTACACGCTGTCTTCTAGCTGCCGCTAGGTCCAAATTATGTAATTGTGCCACTCAACGGTATGCTGCTGCTGCTGCCTCCACGCGCTTTGTCCTAGCTGCCGCTACGTCCAAATTATGTAATTGTGCCACTATGTGGCCTACTCATGCTGCTGCCGCCGCCTCCACATGCTGTGTCCTAGCTGCCGCTACATCCAAATTAAGTAATTGTGCCACTCTACGGTATGCTGCATTTAAATTTTTATGACTGCTGCCTCTCCCAGGGTATGCCACTGTGCCATTCTGTCTAATTAAAAATAGTATGACTCCTGCTGCCTCTCCCACTCTGTGGCCTTAAAATGTATTCCACTGCTGCCTCTTGTAGCTTCTGTTACGGTGCAACTCTGTGGCATAGCACATGTATTCGACTTCTGCCTCTTGTAGCTTCTGTTACGGTGCCACTCTGTGGCCTTGAAATTTGTTTTAATGCTGACTCTTGCAGCTGCTGTTACGGTGCCACTCTGTGGCCTTGAAATTTGTTTGACTGCTGACTCTTGCAGCTTCTGTTACGGTGCTACTCTGTGGCCTTGGAATTTGTTTGACTGCTGCCTCTTGCAGCTTCTGTTACGGTGCCACTCTGTGGCCTGGAAATTTGTTTGACTGCTGACTCTTGCAGCTGCTGTTACGGTGCCACTTTGTGGCCTTGAAATTTGTTTGACTGCTGACTCTTGCAGCTGCTGTTACGGTACCACTCTCCTCTGCAGCAGCATGTCAGTCATAAATTTTTGGTACGTTCTGTAGTCCTATTCCATTATTCACAGCTCAAGTACACAGGAAACCCTGTTTGTTTTGAACACTCGAATTTTTAAAAGTAAACGATTTCAGCCCCTGGGACACTCAACGATGAGCATGGGGGAGGCGAGAGGCAGGGGCTCCCACAGGTAGTAGCTCAGCTCCCTGCAGACCCCCCAGCTCGATCGCAAGATGGAACTCTGAGCTTTCTTGGCGTCTTGGGTCAATACAAACTTTTTGTCACAGTCGAGGCAAAGCTGTAGCCTGCGCTACACCTCCTCTGTTCCCATCTGCTGGCATAACCAGCCCCTATACTGATAAGAACATATGCTACAGTTGATCTTAGCCAAAAGGAAGATAATTTTTTACTACGGTCTGCTCTTCAGGGTATGTCATCATGCCACTCTTCGGCCTGATGCTGCTGTCCCCGCCGACTCCACATGCCGTCTCCTAGCTGCCGCTACCTCAAAATTAGGTAATAAAAAAAAGGCCACTCTGTGGCCTCCAAATTGTACTACTACTTCCACTGCTGCTGCCACTTCCAGGGTCTGTCATTCTGCCACTCTGTGGCCTACTCATGCTGCTGCCACCTGGCCACACTGTCGTCGTGCCACTCTATAGTCTGCTGATGCTGCTGCCACTGCCATCTCCACGCTGTCTGGGGGGGGCTCTGCTTGTATAAGCGTGTAATAGAAAAGGTTCTGTCGAAATGTATGTGGAATCAGTGAATTGGTCTAAAAGGTGTGCGCTTTTGGCGCTCTAGTAGGATCTTGGGCCTCTGCACGATTCTTTATACTGTAGCTTGCGCTAACATTGACCTGTAAGGCTAAGTTCAGACTTGAGTTGTTTGATGAGTTTTGGCTCCTTAACTGCCCAAATACATAAAAGTGTGCAGCGATTCTAAGAAGCCTGTTATGTGCGTGTCACACTGGCTCACAGTATTCTTCCACTACCAAAGTAGAACACCGAGTGTACTCAAGCGCAATGCTGGCATTCACTGTAATGCTGATTTGTACGCTAATGCTACGCATTATATGCTAATGTGTACAAATTTGTACACTAATGCGTACGCATTTGTACGCTAATGCGTACACATTGTGCGCAAATGTGTACAAATTCAGTTAATTAGCATACTTTTACAAGCGAAAGAAGTAAACAAGGTGAAGTCGCGATTCTGACCTTTTTCTATTAACCAGACACCCTCCCCTCTTCCGAGTGGGGGGTGCCTGGTTTAGTCCCATTGACTAACATTATGTTCGATTGCTCGGCCAGAGCACCCGAGCATACGAGCACAGAAGTGCTCGCTCAACACTACTCCCTATGCGTTTTACTGCAAGGCACAGTGTTCTACACCACTATCCAGGCTCTCTGCAGCCTGGAAGTAGCCATTTTTTAACGCGATTCGCAACAAATTTATTCGGATCGAAGCAAGTCTTTTCGGAAAATTCGGAATTGAATTTTTGAAAAATTTGCTCATCTCTAGTGGGTACATAAGGAGACTAATACATCCAATAAAGGGGAGCAGTATATGTTGATAGATATACCCGGTCTCTGTCTCATTTACCTCTTGGTCCAGACCTCCTAGATTCGACCTCCATCCAATATACTCGAATGGTCTACTTGAGACAACCCTAACAATGGTCATCATTAACACCTGGCCACCCTAAGGGGTGCAGACTGGATGGTATTGGATGGCACACTGACAACAGAATAATAAAGGCTTCCATCTTATTGGTATTGAATGACATATCTTAGTTGATGGCTGATGTAGGAATAAATAAATGTAGGAATAAATAAATAACTGATACAGAATAAGTCTTCCTACACTCTCCCTGCACTCTCTCTACAGTCTCCTTCTCCAGTATTCTTCTATCATTTTCAGCAGCACTGTCCTTTGGGCATGAGTACCTGCCACATCTTTCCCTATGCTCAGCTCACAGGATAATCTTAGAGACTGTATTGCTGAGGGTTTTATAGGACTGTGACATCACAGGGGATGGCTATCTGCAGATTATCTGGCTGCATTGCATTATGGGTGATCTCGCGTTCCCGGCTTTCATACGTTCACACGTTGTAACACGTGCAGCTGCCATTTTAGTAAAAACTGATTCGTTACCACGAAGTGCAAGGAAATTCGGATACGCTACGAAATGAAGTGTTCTTAATATTTGGACCGAATGCCACTTTGAATGTTTTGCTCAACACTACTTATAACAGTCTCTAAAATAACAATTTATATTTTACAGTTTGTCACTTAAATTGATGGCAATAATAGAAAGTAACTCTTTTTTTTTTTAAAGTCACTGGATAAGTATCCTGAGTCTTTGAAATATAAGCTGATAAACCCTCAATTAAGAAGAATGTAATGTACAGATGTAGTAATGTACTGTAATGATGTAGTAATTCTGATCCTCCTATACATTATCATCCCCTCCCTTTGGTATGTTATAATTTCTTAATGACGGCAGCGGAGGATTTATGGTATACATAGCATATAAAAAGCTTTGATCCACTTCAGACATCACCCTCTGCAATTCTCATGGGGCAGGAGATGCTATTTCACCCTACAGCAAATAATGAGAACTACAATAGACACAAGAACACACTTCATCTTCGCTGGAAAATGTGCAACCCACTGCTAAGCAGGAAGCATTCTAACACACTGGATCTGATTAGCATCTTTCAGTCTTTTCTTGTTTTATGGCACACTACTTGTTTTACATTTTTATTACATTTGTATAGGCATTTCATTTTCAAGTCTCCAGAAACAAGCATTTTTTACACTAATTGCATTATGACATAAATTTGTGCCTGTATGTGTGAGATTGACACAAATGATTTGTTATCTATGTGGCCCTGGGACCATTTGTTTCATAGATTACCAGATCTCCAAGGGATGATGTAGAAGAGTGCAGATTTTAAAGAGAGTGGTTATGCATAAAACTCCATAAAAAGTGGAACAACAATCTAGAACTGAAGAGGAGATGGTGATTGCAGAAATGAGGGCAGACAAGAAAATCTTAAGGGAAAAAAATCAACACATATTATATAAGGAAGACAGCACGAGAGAGAGAGAGAGAAATAAATAAATATATTCAAAAGAGAAAAAAAAAAGAAAGAAAAGGGGGAGGGTAAGAGAGTAACTGGAAGGTACAGAGACAGGGAGAGAGAGAAAGGGAAAAGGAACGGAATGAAAAAGGAGGAGCAAAAGAAAATCAAACAAGAAGGTTTATTCTAACAGCCAAGGAATTCTTCCAGACAGAGTGATAGTGAGAGGTTGCACTTTCGGATATGCACTAGGCAGCAGAAGAGTTTGCCTTTAGATTCAATAAACTGTAGCTAACATAAGGAAGGGAGGGAACCACTAAGGGTTTTCTCATTCTTGGAAACTAGCAGCTTTTTTTTCCCTCTCAACCTGTGTTTGTGTTGATGGGGATCTAGCTGTCTTCCAGCGTTCAGGAGATGAAGGGATAACCAGCAGCAGAATGCCGGAATTCATTTGGAGATCTGTGTTAATCCTTCAGGCAAGCACTGCCATATACACCGCAGGTAAGTAATAGCATGCTGGGCACTGGCCACTAATGTCATCTCCATGATTAATATTGCATGCATTCCTTTAAGAGTCCCCGGTAAGTAAAGGTTTAATTGTCTCTGTGGAAAAGGTTGCAAAAGGACACTTTATGGATGGGCTGATGTATTTCTTTGTCCTGTCTTACAAAAGTAGGCATTGCACAGGGCTGTGGAGTTCAACTTTCACATTGTAAAAATGAATTGCACCTGCATCTTACCATCTGCAATCTGAAATACTGTGCTGGGTGTATGCATTTACAGTACGGTAATCAAACTGTCTGTCTATGATCACTCTATCCATCCCTCATCACTCTATCTATGTATTGTATGTCTATCTATCTATCTATCTATCTATCTATCTATCTATCTATCTATCTATCGTAACAATCTACAGTATCTATCTTTAGTATCTATATACAGTATCTATCTACCTGTCTATAGTAACTATCCATCTATATCTATCTATCTATCTATCTATCTATCTATCTATCTATCTATCTATCTATCTATCCATCCTAACTATCTACAGTGTCTGTCTATCTACAGTATCTATGTACCTGTCTATAGTATCTATCTATCTATCTATCTATCTATCTATCTATCTATCTATCTATCTATCGTAACAATCTACAGTATCTATCTTTAGTATCTATATACAGTATCTATCTACCTGTCTATAGTAACTATCCATCTATATCTATCTATCTATCTATCTATCTATCTATCTATCTATCTATCTATCTATCATCTATCGTAACTATCTACAGTATCTATCTACAGTATCTATCATCTGTCTATACTATCTATCTTGTAATCTATCTACAATAATCTATCTATCTATCTCTCTGTATCTATCTGCATCATTAACTTTACATTACTGCATGGCAAACAGAACATTTGAGACTGCAGATGTCTATCGATGTCAATGAAAATCACACCGATGGGTAAATAAAGTATACTGTAGGACATTTGCCTTCACTGTTAGATGTAAATGCTATTTTTTATTCTTTGAATCCCTGACTCCTGTCACTTCGAAGCACAATACTTTCCAAACCACATGTGACAATGAATGGGTGTAATCCAGCCTACCAGACCCATTTCTTTTAATGAAGACGGCTTGTAGAAACCGCTTACTTCAGAAGGAATACTGTAATCACTGAAAGTTATATGGAGAGGGTATTCATCTTCCATCAAGTTCCCTGTGTAAAGCCATTGTGATTGGGGCAGGGTGGATTAACTATACTCTTCAAGGAGTAGGTTTGGAATATACTGTTACTGATTCATTAGAGAAATCCATGAGTACAGTTAGACATTGTACACCGGAGAATCAGAAGTAATATCCAGCATTACGATGAGTGAATAATACGAGGACACAAAATGCTGCATGCTGCAGGGGAAGCAGGTTGTACATGTGTATTGAGTATGGGAAGGATCAGAGGGGTTAAATACAGAAAAGGAATGAGAAGATGATCAGAACGGGTCAAGCAGTTTACTTTTACGTCACATATATAACTGCGTATTTAGGTTATTAGCTGAGAAGAGAAGAACTTTTCATGCAATGTCTACAAAATATGAATTCTATGCGCATTTTTCTTACTCACACAACCAAAATTCTATATCTTGACATAATTTGACAAATGTATGCCTAAGGGTATATTCACACATAGCGGATAGGCTGTGGATTTTCTGTCTAGATTTGCAGGCTAAAATCTAGACCAGAAAAAGTGGATAAGATTTTAACAAATCTGCTCACAAATTACAAATTGCAATTAGGATGAGCGATGATGAGCAAATCAATTCTAAACCAAATTTGTCCTGAATTTTCGGAAATTTGATTTTAGGCAAATTTCTCAAACTTGCATCCACCATCCATTTTTCTGCTCAATCTGCACCAAAATCCATGACAAAAACAAAAAAAATCCTACAGTGTAGATTGTTTTTAAAGAGGCTATCTGTTACCTCCAGGAGCCATGCGTTTACCCACAGCCATATAGTCGCTGTCACTTTGAAATGACTAATGCTGACTTGGCATTAAAAGCTTGAAATGACTCTTATACAGTCTCCAGAACATTATCCACAATCCACATTGGAGCAGTCTTGATTCAATTTGAATTTGCATGACCAATTTGGCCAAATCAAACCTGTATCAAATTCCAAGAAATGGGATTATTACTAGAGATGAGCGAGCACTAAAATGCTCGGGTGCTCGTTATTCGAGATGAACTTTTCCCGATGCTCGGGTGCTCGTTTCGAGTAACGAACCCCATTGAAGTCAATGGGAGACTCAAGCATTTTTTGCAGGGGACCAAGGCTCTGCCTAGGGAAGGCTGGGTGAAAACCTGGAAACATCAGAAAATGATGGAAACACCATGGAAATGGACAGGAAACAGTAGGGGCAGCATGCATGGATGCCTCTGAGGCTGCCTAATCCCACCATTACCCCAAATTCTCCTGCAACAGCCTGGTGGTTACCCTCATGGCAATTGTGCTCACCCAAACCAAGAAAGGAGAGGCACATGCCCATCACATGTTAGGGAAGCACCCAACTAGGTGCAACAAAGGTCCATCACCCATGCCCATGCTGGCACTGCTCTCCTATCCCCAGCCACACGATGCAGGCATAAGCCTGACACAGCATGACGGTGACACCAACAAGTGACCAAGTTAGATGAGGTAGCAGGTGAGCCACCCAAAAATTTAGCCTGACACAGTATGGCGGTGACAACAGAGTGACCGAGTTAGACTGAGGTAGCAGGAGGTGAAGCACAGCTGGTAATTCGAAAGAGGAGGGGTTGGAGGAAGAGGCATAGTAAGTCTGAGAAACCGTGACCGAGGTAGGCCCCGCAATCCTCCAAGTGGACAGTACATGAGCGGCCCCAGGGTCAGACTCGGTCAGAGTGACCGAGCTACACGACGGTAGCAGGTAGAGCACATAAAAAATTAGCGTGACCCTGTATGTGGACGTTGAGGGCTTGTGCATGTAGGTGGGCTGAACTTTTTTTCTGCTTGCGCTCCAACGTCTGCTGTAATGACAGCTGAGCGTTGCGCAAGGACACATTGGTGGACAGTGTGGAGGATCATGGAGGCAAAGGGGTGGGTTTCCGGCGGGAGGCGCTCGTGCCGGGGTCCTGGGCTTGGGGTTGACTCGCAGAGGCAGCGAGTGACACAGGGGAAGGAACAGTGGTGGGACCCGCATGAGGGGAACGGACGGCCTTGCTTCCATAGTGTTTAGCACTCGTATACCAGCGCATGCTGGTGATGGTTAGGCTGGTAGTGGTGGAACCCCCACTTAAAAATGTGGCATCAACTGGTATGGCTGTCAACATTGAGCTTGAACTAGTGGGGCATGTGTTATCGATTCTTCTCAGTTTAAAATCGTATACGTCCCCTATCTTGGGACCATATATTTCATGGATTTTTCGAACACGGAAAAGGAAAAAGAGCTTGCTCTGGCCAGGGGAGTGTCTTTTCTACTGCAGCTAAGGGGACATGTCCATGCTCTGCCTATCACAGGTCAGGAGCCAATTAAAAGAAGAACCAAAAAAAAATCTGTTCTTTTTATCAGTTCAAAATCTAATACGTCCCCTATCCAGGTAAATTGTTTGGAGAGAGGGCCTGTAGGTGGGGGGCAGGCTGGGGGGAAGGAGGTTGAGCTGGAAGAGCCAGAGGAGTGCCCCCTTGGCTAGCGTGTGTGGTGGTGACAACAGCCGGATGGAGTTCGAATGACGACGCAGGACCCCAACTTAAAAATTTAGCATCAACCAGTATGGTTGTCAACTCTGAAATTTGTCAAGTGGGGCATGTGTTGTATGCATTCTTCTCAGTTTAATACCGTATACGGCACCTATCTGGAAAAATAGTTTGGAGAGAGAGAAAGAGAGGAAAAAGACGTATTTTTAAAAGTGACGTTCAGTATAGATCAGTTAAAGAGAAAGAAAGGATTTTATGAAATGGATTTGTATCACTGAGAGCAAAAGAACGTATTTTTTACGTGACGTGCAGTATCGATCACTTGGAGAGAAAAAGGGGAATGTGCAGACTTGGGCTGCTATAGTGCAAACCACTATGGCGGTGACCACAGAGCGAGCGAGTGACACTGCGGGAGCAAGCGAAGCACATCAAAATTTATTATGGCCCTGTATGGCGGCGGTGACAAAAAAATGAGTGAGTGACACTGAGGGAGCCCAGAAGAGAAAACAGGAAGAAATCAGCTGTCATCATGGCTTCATTCACTCCTCCCTATGTGTCTTTCAGACAGGCACGCTTTGGCACCAGGACGTCACATATGTGGGAGGAAAGGGGTGTGTCCAGAAGTTGGTGGAGCTATGCAGATAGGTAGGCCGAAGAAGAGCATGATGGTGGGGACGGCCTGTCTCTCCAGTCGTCGGCGAGAGAGATACAGCAGGAGTGCCCCTGAATTGTGGCCCGGGCCTGGAGGCTGTCTCCTTGAGAAATGCTCAGGGTAGCCGAACGCCGGGCTCGACGGCGGACCCTTTTCGGGTTGATTGTCGAAATGTTGGCTTACATCAAGTTTAGGTTCTTTTATTATCAGTTGCTGTGGCTGTTGGTGGTAAAGTGGTGAGCATAGCTGCTTCCCAAGCAGTTGACCCGGGTTCGATTCCCGTCTATCGCATTATGTGGCCCTGCGGAAAAATTGATTGGAGAGAGGGCCTGTATGTGGTCCTCCGGAAAAATTATTTGGAGAGAAAGAAAAAAGACATATTTTTAAAAGTGACGTTCAGTATAGATCAGTTAAAGAGAAAGAAAGGATTTTACGAAATGGATTTGTATCACTGAGAGCAAAAGAACGTATTTTTTTACGTGACGTGCAGTATAGATCACTTGGGGATGAAAAGGGGAATGTGCAGACTTGGGCTGCTATAGTGCAAGCCACTATGGTGGTGACAACAGACAGTATGCGGTAGCTGGTGAAGCACCCAAAAATTTAGCCTGACACTGCATGGCGGTTACACCACCAATGACTTTGTCCGACTGAGAATGCAGTGAAATGGCTTTTGTTGAGCCTCCAAAAATGTTTTTCTTTTCGGAGTACATAAAGTCGATCCTCAGCAAAAAATTTTTTTTTTAAATGTCGGTACTTGCATCTCCTAAAAAATTGTTTTGGACTGTCTGTTTGATGCTTCTGAAACATTATTTTACAGTGTCTGTAGTTGACACTGCGGAAAAATTGTTTGGAGAGAGGGCCTGTAGGTGGCCCTCCGGAAAAATTGTTTAGAGAGAGGGCCTGTAGGTGGCCCTCCGGAAAAATTGTTTGGAGAGAGGGCCTGTAGGGGGCCCTCCGGAAAAATTGTCGTAAAAGAGTGCCAGTTGGACCTCTAAAAAATGGCATTTTGGGTCAGCATTAGGCAAAGACGACAAAGAGGAGGAGGAGTAGGAGGAGTAGAGAAGAGGAATCGGATACATAAGTAATGTTATTCTTTAGCTGCTTTCACCCGGAGGACATTTGAATTCCGTGGAAATCCAGGCTTTGTTCATTTTAATAAGCGTCAGCCTGTCAGTGCTGTCAGTTGACAGGCGTGTACGCTTATCGGTGATGATGCCACCAGCTGCAGTGAATACCCGCTCTGATAACACGCTAGTGGCAGGGCAGGCCAGCACCTCCAAGGCGTACAGCGCCAGTTCAGGCCACGTGTCCAGCTTTGAAACCCAGTAGTTGTATGGAGCAGAGTGATCGGTCCGGACGTTAGTATGGTCAGCTAGGTACTCCCTCACCATCTTTCTGTAAAGCTCACCCCTACTCTGCCGAGACTGGGGACAGGTGACAGTGTCTTGCTGGGGTGATATAAAACTGGCAAAGGCCTTGGAGAGCGTTCCCCTGCCAGTGCTGGACAAGCTGCCTGCTCGCCTACACTCCCCCGCTACTTGGCCCACAGAACCACGCCCTCTGCCGCTAGCGTCGTCAGATGGGAAGGATTTTTTCAGCTTGTGCACCAGGGCCTGTTGATATTGATTCACTCTCATACTCCTTTCCTCTACAGGGATGAGAGTGGAAAGGTTCTGCTTGTACCGTGGGTCCAGGAGAGTGAACACCCAGTAATCGGCGTTTGAAAAAATGCTTCTAACGCGATGGTCACGGGATAGGGAGCCTAACATGAAGTCTGCCATGTGCGCCAGAGTCCAAACACACAAGAATTCCCTCTCCTCACTGGCCTGACTCTTCATTTCCTCCTCCTCCTCCTCTTCAGCCCATACACGCTCAAGAGTTAAGAAGGACTGAGCATTGGTACCCTCTTCTGTCTCGCCGACATTCTCCTCCTCATCCTCATGCCCCTCCTCCGATACGTGCTGAGAAACAGACCGGAGGGTGCTCTGGCGATCAAGCAACGTATCTTCCTCCACCGTCTCTTGTGACAAGCGCAAAGCTTCCAACTTCATGCTGAGCAGTGAATTTTTCAACAGGCAAAGCAGCGGGATGGTGAGGCTGATAATGGCAGCATCGCCTCTGACCATCTGTGTTGACTCCTCAAAGTTGCTCAACACCTGTCAGATATCAGACATCCACGTCCACTCCTCATTGTAGACTTGAGGAATCTGACTGACCTGACTACCAGTTCTGGTTGAAGTTGACATCTGGCAGTCTACAATCGCGCTGCGCTACTGGTAAACTCTGGATAACATCTTTAATGTCGAATTCCATCTTGTGGGCACGTCGCACAACAGTCGGTGAGTGGGCAGTTGTAGGTGGCGCTGAGCTGCCCTGAGAGTGGCAGCATCTGTGGTCGACTTGCAGAAATGCGCACAGATGCAGCGCACCTTGGTGAGCAAATCAGACAGATTGGGGTATGTCTTGAGGAACTGCTGAACTATGAGATTGAACACGTGGGCCAGTCATGGCACATGTGTCAGTCTGCCGAGTTGCAGAGCCGCCACCAGGTTACGCCCGTTGTCACACACAACCATGCCTGGCTTGAGGTTCAGCGGTGCCAGCCACAGATCGGTCTGCGCTGTGATGCCCTGTAACAGCTCTTGGGCGGTGTGCCTTTTGTCACCTAAGCTCAGCAGTTTGAGCACCGCCTGCTGGCGCTTACCCCCGGCACTGGTGCTGCGCCTAGAGCTACCGACTGAAGGCGCTGTGCCCACAGATGGTAATTCGGAGGAGGAGGTGGAGGAGGAGGAGGGGTCGGAGGAGGAGGCATAGTACGTCTGAGAGACCGTGACCGAGGTAGGCCCTGCAATCCTCGGTGTGGGCAGTACATGAGCGGCCCCAGGGTCAGACTCGGTCCCAGCCTCCACCAAGTTAACCCAATGTGCCGTCAGTGATATATAGTGTCCCTGCCCGGCAGCACTTACGTGTCCGTGGTTAGGTGGACCTTCTCAGAAACAGCGTTGGTCAGGGCACGGATGATGTTTTGTGACACGTGCTGGTGTAGGGCTGGGACGGCACATCGGGAAAAATAGTGGCGGCTGGGGACCGAATACCGAGGGGCAGCCACCACCATGAGGTTGCGAAAGGCCTCGGTCTCTACCAGCCTATAGGGCAGCATCTCCAGGCTCAGCAATTTGGAGATGTGGACGTTGAGGGCTTGGGCATGTGGGTGGGTGGAACTGTATTTCCTCTTGCGCTCCAGCGTCTTCTGTAAAGACAGCTGAACGCTGCGCAGGGACTCATTGGTGGGCGCTGTGGAGGATCATGGAGGCGAAGGTGTGGTTTTCCGGCGGGAGGCGCTCGTGCCGGGGTCCTGGGCAGGGGGTTGACTAGCAGAGGCAGCGAGTGACACAGGGGAAGAAGCAGTGGTGGGACCCGCAGGAGGTGAACAGCCTTGGTTCCATTGAGTGGGGTGTTTAGCACTCATATGCCTGCGCATGCTGGTGGTGGTTAGGATAGTAGTGGTGGCACCCCTGCTGATCCTGGTGTGGCACAGGTTGCACACCACAGTCCGTCGGTCATCCTCACTTTCTTTAAAGAACCTCCAGACTTGCGAAAATCGATGCCTTGCCACGGGAGCTTCACTACGTGAAACAGTTGCTGCTGATGCACCAGCTCTGGCCTGCTTCTCCCTCTGGCCACTGCCTCTTCCAACCTGTTCTGGTGCATCACTTGCCTCCGCCTCAGAAGCACTGTCTTCACTCGGCTTATCAACCCAGCTTGGGTCAGTCACCTCAGTCTGGGTCAGTCCGATTCCTCAGTCTGCTCCCCCCTCGGACTTCCTGCCCTGACAACAACTTCACCACTGTCTGACAACCGTGTCTCCTCATCGTCCGACACCTCTTTACAGACTTCTTCCACTAAGTCAACAATGTCATCACTCACAGACTGCGACAGTTGGAAAACTTGGGCATCGGGAAAGAGGTCAGCAGCAACCTGAGAAGTGGTTTGTGACTCTGGGAAGGGTCCAGAAAACAGTTCCTCAGAGTATGCCGGATTTTTTTTTTTTTTTTTTTTTTACGTGACGTGCAGAATATATCAGAGAGCAAACTCAGACCCTGCTGACTTTGGCTATTTTCACTGCAACCCAGACAAATTTCGCACAGAGATTTTTCTAATGTAGCTGTATCAGTGAGAGCAAAAGACCGTATTTGATTACGTGACGTACAGTATGGGTCACCTGGACAGAAAATACGGATTGTGGTTCGTGGTGACTGGACAGCTGAATTGTGACACACAGAATGGTTCCACACAGCTGTATGAAATGGATTTGTATCACTGAGATTAAAAAAAAAAAATTTTTTTTTTTTTTTTTGTTTTTTTTTACGTGACGTGCAGAATATATCAGAGAGCAAACTCAGACCCTGCTGACTGTGGCTATTTTCACTGCAACCCAGACAAATGTTGCACAGAGATTTTTCTAATGTAGTTGTATAAGTGAGAGCAAAAGACCGTATTTGATTACGTGACGTACAGTATGGGTCACCTGGACAGGAAATACGGATTGTGGTTTGTGGTGACTGGCCAGCTGAACTGTGACACACAGAATGGTTCCACACAGCTGTATGAAATGGATTTGTATCACTGAGATTAAAAAAACAAGGTTTTTTTGTTTGTTTTTTTTTTTGTTTTTTTTTTACGTGACGTGCAGAATATATCAGAGAGCAAAATCAGTTTTTTTTTTGTTTTTTTTTACGTGACATGCAGAATATATCAGAGAGATGAAATGGATTTGTATCACTGAGAGAAAACAAAAGGATTTTGTAATGTGACTTCCACTATCTATCAGTTAGACAGAAAAAAATCTTCTGCAGACTGTGCCTATTTCAATGAAACACAAAAAATGGTCCCACTTAGCTGTTTGAAATGGATGTGTGTCACTGAGAGCCAAAAAAATAAACTTTTTCCAGTCTCCCTGCAAAATGCTGCAAATATGGCGGTAGCTGCACTACTAGTGCCAGCAATCCCAGCCACAAGCAGATAAAAAAAGGGTCTTGTAGCCCTAACAAGGGCTGTTGGCTTCTTTTAGAATCACTCCTGCCTAACACAAATCTATTAGAACACCCTAACACTCTCCTTGTATCACACTGCAGATCTGTCCCTAACGACATCCAGACAGCATCTGAGCCGAGCACCGCGGGCAGTCACTAGTATATTCCAGGGTCACCTGATCAGGCCAGCCAACCCTTGCTATCAACATGTAAGGGCCCCACGTGATGCTGGGTGTACCGCAGAGTCTCCTGGCTTGTGATTGGCTGAGTTTATAGCCGCCAAAAATTCAAAAGGCGGGAGATGCCATTTCCTCGAGCATGGCGAGATACTCGTCCGAGTAGTGAGCACTTATGAGTACCCTAATACTCGAACGAGTATCAAGCTCGGACGAGTATGCTCGCTCATCTCTAATTATTACTCTTTCTGAAGCACATGATGTGGTCTTCAACAAATCAGCAACAAAACCCACGATGGATGCTTTATATGTGGATTTTGACAGATCCATGGCAAATCTGCATCAAAATCCACAACAAAACTTGTAACTTGTAACTTGTAACTGAAATTTTGGGGTCATTTATCACGCATATTTCAGGTGCAGATCTGCGACTTCTCCCTGCTCACCCCAGCTCTAAAAAAGTGGGAGTGGCATGGGCAGGGAAGGGGATAGGCTGGCACTCCCATCTCATGTACCATTTTCTACGCCTATTTTAGGCTAGGAAGCTGTCTTACATTTAGAAGTACCACTGGCGCCTCTTCATAACTTTGACGGAATCATCGCCAACTATGGGGCTTTATTAAGAGCAGCGTCTAAAACGCTGATCTTAATAAATGTGTCCCTTTGTTTTAGATGTGGATACACCCTAAAAAGCCTGAAAAAGTCCCTGGGCTATGATAACCAGACACGCCTCCAGATAGTGCTCCTGATTTCTGACGAGGCGTATGCCTTGTCATAAATTAAAGCCGACATCTGACAGTCTGTTTGCCCTGTGTGGCGTAGATTTCAGTGTTCTTCTACATCAGAAAACCGGTGTAAAAAGATTATATATGTGGCGGGCCACTTACCCGGTCCCCTTCCCACCCTCACCATACCCCATTTTTAGGAAAGTAGAGGCACGGCACTCGCACAAGTGGATGTCGCGCGGGCAGAGAAGGGAACAGGCTGGCAGGCCCGTCACATTCACCTTTTTCTGTGTCTGTTTTAGGCATAGAAAATGGTCTAAATGTAAGACAGCTCGAAAGCTGGCATAGATTTAGACCAGTGGTGGATGCACAAAGTTATGTAGAGGACGGCGCCTCTTCATAACCCCAGCGGATTCACAGGCAGCACACTGGATTATTAAGACCCCCAATATGCTGTATATAAATGACACCCAATATAATGTATTGTGAGTTTATTCCTATTTCTGACACTGAAGAGTAGCTAATAAAATATGTATCACTAATATTATATATAGTTGAATGTCTTAAGGCGTATCTGTAGGGACAAGTCAATGGCGTGAAATAACACCTCGGCTGCTTAGCAGATGGAGGGCCAACCTTAGCCTTAATTGCATGTTCTGAACCTACTTTACACGTACAGTATTTTCTTATTAAAAACCCTGAAGCTTTTAGATGGAATGAGGTCTGAATACTCAAAGTAGTACACACTCCCAGGAGTTTTCAATGCTTTGAACGCTGTACACAAGTAGCTTAGTGAATATTCATATAGTTCTCAATCAATAATTCACATCAGATTTGCCCATGTTTAGTGAACAAAACATATTGAACCAGGAAAGAGGAACACTTCAGTGTTGGCTGCCATTTGATCTGACGAAGGGTATTTTTGGGGAACAAAGTTACATTTTGTCAGCCATTTACCCCTTAAAGACAAGGTCTGGATTGGTACCTTAGGATATGGCGTTTTGTTTTTTGTTTTTGTTTTTTTATTAAAAAGGTAAGCTTTTTAATTTTTCTATTTTTTGCAAGATGGGATGTATTTTTTTAATATCATTGTGGAGTACATCTATAGTATAACTTTTTAAAATAATTTTGAGATCATTCTGTGAAAAAAACACATTTCTGCTATTTTAAGGATTTTGGGGGTCATTTACAAAATCAGATATGTCAGTTTTCTGGTGTAAAAAAGTTGCAAATCATAGCATGTGTGACATTTCCATGGCAACTGCAACATTTTGTGATCCTTGGCACTTTTCACTTTAATCTATGCTTGAGAGAAGGATTATGGCACCTTTACAGTACTTGAAATGTTGCAGAAAAGTTGCATCCTATGCCAGGCAGCCCCCTGGTGTATTTTTTTAAGTCATTCAACACAGTGAGTTGCACCAAATACATGAGAACTGTGCACATTTCATAAATTTGGTGCAAGGACACAATGTAAGGCCTCAATCACATGAACATATTTTATTTTCATGTCCATTCCATTTTTTGGGGGAACCATATACAGAACCAATCATTTCAAGCAGTCCAGAAGAAAAAAACGGAACTTACTCCAAGTGCATTCTGTTTCCGTATGTCCGTTCCACAAAAAAATAGAACATGTTCTATTATTGTCCACGCTACGGACAAGTATAGGAATGTTAGCGGCCAGCTGTTCCGTTCCACAAAATACAGAATGCACACGGACGTCATCCATATTTTTTGCTGATCCAGACTTAACAGTGACGTGAAAATTATCTCAACTGATAAATGACCCACTTTTTTTTTACAATTTTCACTATGCTGTGAAAGGCAAGTAAAATTTATCCTGTGGGTCAGTACAATTTAGTGAGTCAGTTATCAAATTTAAATATCGTTTTTGTTACATTTTACTACTAAAAAAAAAGAAAAAAAATGAAAATGGCTTTGTGTCACATTCTGACACCCATAATGTTTGTATTCTTCTACTGATGGAGCTGTCTGAGGGCTTTTTTTTTGCAGGGAAAGCTGTACATGTTCATGGCAGTATATACAGTATTTACAGTATTTTGTATAAGCTTTAAGATGCACTTTTAGAGAGAAAAAAATCTTGTTAATAAGTGCCTACATCTTACAGTCCGCAGGCAGGGTGGCCCAGTAGTGCCAGACCTCCCTGTTTACTTAAATGGTTGTCTAAGTTATTTATATTGATGCCTTATTCTCAGGATAGGTCATCAATATCAGATCGGCGGGGGTCCAACACCCGACACCCCTGTCAATCAGCTGGTTGAAGAGAAGCTTGTGCTCCGTGCCAACACAGCCTTCCCTTCATTGTTTACCTGCTCACTGTCAATATTGCAGTGGTGAGCAGGTGTAATTACAAGTAAGCTGTCCCATTCACTTCTATGAGACAGCTCTTCTTATACACTTGAATACCATTGAAGTGAATGGGATGGCTTCGGTGTAATTACACCTGCGCACTACTTCGGTTAGGACAGCGAGCATGTGAACAATGAAAGGAAGGCTGCACTTGCATGGCCACCTGGTCTGTGTGATCAATGCAGGCAGGAGAGGAGGCTGAACCATGCCTTCAGTACATGGAGAGGAAAGGTCTAAGCTGCTGTGAAATGAGGAAAACTTGACATACTTGCAGCTGAAGGACCTTTGATGATGTCACACAGTGGGTGGGGACAAACCAGGTAGAAGACAAGGTAGTAGTGAAAAGTAGCATTTATGTATTAACCACTGTGTGGTTTCATGTGTCTGTTAGGCCTCATGCACACAAACATATTTTATTTACGTGTCCGTTCCTTTTTTTTTTGCGGATAGGATGCGGTCACATTCATTTCTATGGGTCCGCAAAAAAACGTATATCTGTTCTGTAGCCCCACAAAAAACGGTAGAACATGTCCTATTCTTGACCGTTTTGCAGACAAGCATATGTAAGCATTGTTACAATGGATCCACCAAAAAAACAAATACAATGTGGATCCCAAACGGACGCCATCGGTAATTTTTTGCAGTTCCGTATTGTGTGGACCTCAAAACACATAGTCATGTGAATGTAGCCTTAACATTAGGGATATGTTTAGAGTAAGGGTTGCTTTGATGAACAGCATTAAAGGGAGTCTTTCACCTGTTTTTCACCTATATAACTAACGGCAGTGCCCCACAGAAGATTACAGACACATCCAAGACATACCTGTGTGCACTTTGTGTCTGTATTACATGTCCAGAAAAGGCACTTTTATTCTGCTGGAAAACTGCTCCTAAGTGCTTAGCTGAAAGTGAAACTAAAAACAGCTTTTTCTCCTGACTCGATTTCTAACAGCTATATCTTCTGATATACTGGATATAATGCTGTGGTATAATAGTTGTATCATTTGAAATGCCAGCTTTCAAAAAAGGTCAGAACCATTTTTCTATCTCCTACCAAACCCAAGATACGAGCCGCTAAAGCAGCCCTCTTCAGTCTGGTTTGCAGCAGCAGCAGAGCTGGGCACTTGGGAGCTGTTTTCCTGCAGAATAAAAGTGCTTTTCCTGAACATGTAATACAGACACAAAGTGCACAGAGGTATGTCTGGATGTGTATGAAATCTTCCATGGGGCAGTGCTCTTAGTTATATCGGTGAAAAACAGGTGAAAGACTCCCTTTAATTCTTAAAATTTGGGGGCGGGGATGTATTGTCTCTAAAGCTTATACATTCTAGGCAAAACCATTTTTATTAAGGCTGAGACTAAAATGAAGTCTAGATACCTCTTTTTTTTAATTAAACATGTACGTGTGTGTGTGTGTTTGTCTATGTACTATATATATAATATGATGACTGCAGAGCTGCGTGTATGCAGCAAAGCTGTGTGTGTATATATACAGTATATATATATATATATATATATATATATATATATATATATATAGTAACATAGTAACATAGTTTATAAGGCCGAAAACAGACATCTGTCCATCCAGTTTGGCCTGTTTTCCTACAAGTTGATCCAGAGGAAGGCAAAAATAATAATCTTTGTGGGTACTGTAGTCCACCCATTCCAGTTATTACTTTAGTTGCCCTCCTCTGAACCCGCTTCAGCTCTGCTATGTTTGCCTTGTTCACAGGAGCCCAGAACTGTACACAGTACTCCATGTGTGGTCTGACTAGTGATTTGTAAAGTGGCAGGACTATGTTCTCATCACGGGCATCTATGCCCCTTTTGATGGGACCCATTATCTTATTGGCCTTGGCAGCAGCTGTCTGACACTGGATTCTACAGCTTAGTTTGCTGTTCACTAAAATTCCTAGGTCCTTTTCCATGTCAGAGTTACCCAATGTTTGACTTGCATTATTCCTTCCCATATGCATAACCTTACATTTGTCAGTGTTAAACCTCATCTGCCACTTCTCTGCCCAAGCCTCCAGTCTATCCAGATCCATCTGTAGCAGTGTACTGTCCTCTTCTGTGTTAATTACTTTACACAGTTTAGTGTCATCTGCAAAAATTGATATTTTACTGTGCAAGCCATCTACAAGATCATTAATAAATATATTGAAGAGAACAGGACGCAATACTGACCCCTGTGGTACCCCTCTAGTGACAGTTACCCCAAGTTGAGTATGTACCATTAATAACCACCCTCTGTTTTCTATCACTGAGCCAGTTACTTACCCACATACAGACATTTTCTCCCAGGCCAAGCATTCTCAATATATATATATATATATATATATATATATATATATATATATATAGTACAGACCAAAAGTTTGGACACACCTTCTCATTCAAAGAGTTTTCTGTATTTTTATGGCTATGAACATTGAACATTCACACTGAAGGCATCAAAACTATGAATTAACACATGTGGAATGATATACTTAACAAAAAAAGTGTGAAACAACTGAAAATATGTCTTATATTCTAGATTCTTCAAAGTAGCCACCTTTTGCTTTGATTACTGCTTTGCACACTCTTGGCATTCTCTTGATGAGCTTCAAGAGGTAGTCACCTGAAATGGTATTCCAACAGTCTTGAAGGAGTTCCCAGAGATGCTTAGCACTCTGCGGTCCAGCTCACCCCAAACCATCTCAATTGGGTTCAGGTCTGGTTACTGTGGAGGCCAGGTCATCTGGCGTAGCACCCCATCACTCTCCTTCTTGGTCAAATAGCCCTTACACAGCCTGGAGGTGTGTTTGGGGTCATTATCCTGTTGACAAATAAATGATGGTCCAACTAAACGCAAACCGTATGGAATAGCATGCCGCTGCAAGATGCTGTGGTAGCCATGCTGGTTCAGTATTCCTTCAATTTTGAATAAATCCCTAACAATGTCACCAGCAAAGCACCCCCACACCATCACACCTCCTCCTCCATTCTTCACGGTGGGAACCAGGCATGTAGAGTCCATCCGTTCACCTTTTCTGCGTCGCACAAAGACACGGTGGTTGGAACCAAAGATCTCAAATTTGGACTCATCAGACCAAAGCACAGATTTCCACTGGTCTAATGTCCATTCCTTGTGTTCTTTAGCCCAAACAAGTCTCTTCTGCTTGTTAGCAGCACCTTAGCAGTGGTTTCCTAGCAGCTATTTTACCATGAAGGCCTGCTGCACACAGTCTCCTCTTAACAGTTGTTGTAGAGATGTGTCTGCTGCTAGAACTCTGTGTGGCATTGACCTGGTCTGTAATCTGAGCTGCTGTTAACCTGCGATTTCTGAGGCTGGTGACTCGGATGAACTTATCCTCCGCAGCAGAGGTGACTCTTGGTTTTCCTTTCCTGGGGCGGTACTCATGTGAGCCAGTTTCTTTGTAGCGCTTGATGGTTTTTGCGACTGCACTTGGGGACACTTTCAAAGTTTTCCCAATTTTTCGGACTGACTGACCTTTATTTCTTAAAGTAATGATGGCCACTCGTTTTTCTTTACTTAGCTGCTTTTTTCTTGCCATAATACAAATTCTAACAGTCTATTCAGTAGGACTATCAGCTGTGTATCCACCTGACTTCTGCCCAACACAACTCATGGTCCCAACCCCATTTATAAGGCAAGAAATCCCACTTATTAAACCTGACAGGGCACACCTATGAAGTGAAAACCATTTCAGATGACTACCTCTTGAAGCTCATCAAGAGAATGCCAAGAGTGTGCAAAGCAGTAATCAAAGCAAAAGGTGGCTACTTTGAAGAACCTAGAATATAAGACATATTTACAGTTGTTTCACACTTTTTTGTTAAGTATATAATTCCACATGTGTTAATTCATAGTTTTGATGCCTTCAGTGTGAATCTACAATTTTCATAGTCATGAGAATACAGAAAACTTTTTGAATGAGAAGGTGTGTCCAAACTTTTGGTCTGTACTGTATATGATGTGTTTATTGCACTGCTGTGTGTATGATGTGTGTACTGCACTGCTGTGTGTATATAATGTGTTTATTGCACTGCTGTGTTTGTGTGTGTATATAACCTATGTATGTACTGTAAAACTGTGGGTGTGTATAATGTGCATGTTTATTTGTATAATGTCTTGATAAAGGAGAATAAAAAATACCTAACTAAAATAATCTGTACAAGTATGGCAGGACGCTGTTTGTTCCAACGGTCAGCAGATGGCATACTAAGGTTACCAGAAGCTGACCAAAACTATTATCCCCCTCTATGCTAGACCCCAAAGTTAGTGACCTTGACGGCTCTACTTCAGTAAACCACCTTCTCTGTTTTCTTTCTAATCCAGGGATGTGTCTTATTGTACACGATGCACTGTGCATGTCGGCGCCTTTCTATGATATGCAGCATTAGTTTACTAGCAATTTGTGCTGTCCGTCCTTAGTATTTAAGCCGACGGGCTGACCTTCACGCCCCAGGTACATCAATGAGTCTTGGGTGCCCATGATCTGTTTGTCCTTTTTTGGACCACTTTTGGTAGGTCCTTACCATGGCATACAACAAGAATACCACAACACCGACCATTTTGGAGATGCTCTGAGCCAGTCATCTACCCGTAATCTGCTGCCTAATATATCCTACTCCATAACAGCTGCCATTTTCAAAAGATAATCTGTTATGACTGATGCAAATGATAAAACCTGCAGATGCTCATGAATATTCATGAAGTCTGCACACTATTTCACATGGTAGACCAGTAGCATGTGTTCACCTAGTCACTCAATCTGTATAAGGGCTGTTCCTTCTTCACCTTATGCCTGTTAATCTATTACTCGCAATCGCTACCCTGTAAGTGTTGTAACTGCCCCAATGAGCATCATAATTTTGGACATTATTTGTGCATTCTTGAATAAGCACATAGGGAAGATTTATCGAAACAGGTGGAAATAGAAATAGTTGCCAATAGAACCCAATCAGATTATTCATTAATTTTCCAAAGAAAATGGAATGGTGGATGCTGATTGGTTGCACCAGTTTTTATAAATCTCCCTCAAGGTGTTCACACTTGTAAAGAACGTCCACACGACAGCCGACATGTAAGGGCTCAGTTATTTCATCAGTCATTTCCATCAGTTATTGTGAGCCAAAACCAGGAGTGGAGACTCCACAGACATGAGGTATAATGAAAAGATCTGCACCTATTCAGTGTTTTTGACTCGCATCTGGTTTTGGCTCACAATAACTGATGGAAATAACTGATCAAAAACTGAAGTGTGAACAAGGCCTAACATACCAAGTAGTGTTATTTACAGTTTCTATTAAAGTCAGCAGGGAGCACAACCTGGGCAAAATCGACAAGAAACATGGCAGGACATATGATTCTGAGTACAGATCATAATATATAGTAGAAATATTATACTGATAGGTCTATTGTCAGCTTTATCTGCACATTGAAGGTCTGTAAAAACCTGAGTTTAGATTCAGAAGTCTAAAATAAGCCACACCCAATATCATACACCATATGACTGGCAGTAGCCAATGGTTGAGAAGTAATGTTGAACAAATCAAACCCAAACTAATTAACTTCAATCCGAATTTCAAGAAAAATTCAATACCCCCCCCCCCAAAAAAAAAAAAAAAACATACGCTCACAGCCATCTTAATTGCAGAATTGCAGAAACCATGTGAAATCTGCGCAGGGTGCTGCGGTGATGTCATCAATGATCACATCACCCCACCCGGCCATCGTGATGACGTCATATCATCATGTCACTGCACAAGACCGCAGTGTTTTCAAACAAGATGGCAGTGACAGCCATTTATTTATTTTTTGCCCTAATTTACCCCAAAATTGTAGCCTCCGATGCTGTGTTCAGTGATGAATGCGGCATCTGAGGGGTTCAAAGGCAGTACAGTAGGTGGCGTGATCACTGTTCTCCGTCATTTTACCCGCTACATACAAAGGAATGCACTTCATGATCATTTGTTTTAAATCGAATTTCTTTGTGAAATTCGGCGAAGCAATTTTTCATAACTTTTCTCATCGCTTTTTCTGAAGTTTTACTGCTAGACAAGGAAAGTGACATGGACTGGATTTCTTGGACTTGGAGACAGGTTGGTAGTGGGATTCTTCCAGTCCACACCCTTCCAGTACAGGTATGGCGGTTAGATGAGGAGATTGCAGGTGAGGCCTGCTAGTGTAATCACGGAGGGATAAAACCCTCTGTGTATGAGAGTGGGAGAAAGAGAAGGCCCCAGGGAACAGACCTGGAGAGGGCTGTGTGGACCCAGCCAGGGAGGGCTGGGGGGCCACAAGGCTGAGGAAGCCTGTGAGAGAGAGGCTGAGGAAGGCTAAGAGGTTGGAGCCTGCAAAGGCTCTGTGTGGTCTCAGCGAAGAGGGCTGAGGGGCCACAAGGCTTAGTATAGCCTGAAGTTTGAGGGGCCCAGCGTCGCCTACGGAAAGAGGGTCGCAAGGTCAGAGTCAGGAGGACTACTGGACCATCTTCCCCCAAAGGTGCTGGTGAGGTCATAGCCAGGAGGCTGCTGGACCGTATGGCTGAGGAAGCCACATCTAATACCGTGTGTGAACGGCACTCTATAGGTGAGATAGAGACTACACATGAATTAGGTACAGCCCAGATGGGCAGGTGTTTATTTGCATGTTTTTCATGTGTGTTGGTGCTAGAGAGCAAAAATAAAGCACCATTTGGACATTAAAACCCCCTGTGTGTCGGAAGATTTGTGATTGCGACCCCCTGAGAGAGAGCGATCCCTTACAATACATAATTTAAGACAAAAAAAGTACAATAAACATGGACAAGCATCACTACAGACTGGTACAGAGGAGGAGAGGACCCTGTCAGCAAGGGTTTCCAATCTACAAGAGAAGGGGAAGGAGACAGTAGGTGAGGGTAGAAGCTGTTCATATGTTAGCATTGTAGCAGCAGGATTGACTGTAGGGTAAGGGGTGGTGTTGAATGTCATTGTGGTAGCCAGATCGCTTTACAGAAAATTGGAGGGTATTTTTGGCCCCTTTTGGTATACTACAGTTGTTGACAGGCAACAGGCTTAGTGGCTACAGTCTCTGATGAGTACAAAGCTTGAAAGTAAGAGTGACTGGTTAGCACCCCAGGATGTATTGTGGTGCTTAATGGTAAAAACATTCCTCCAAGTTAATATGTACAGTATGATTACCATGACACTCATAAATGGTGTTTGTATATGTAATTACTTTATTGAAGTGACTCCATAATAGAGAACAATAAAGGCTGATTCATGTGTTTTGGGCTAAACTTAGACCTGTTCACGGAAAGGAATAAATAAAACAAAAAGGAAACTAAATTATTACATAAAATAAGTAGAATAATGCACATGTAAGGAAACATATGGAGCATGGTTCCCAAGTAGTACATAATGTATGTTCTCAAAATTATAAAAGTAGTCCAGCTGCCAGAATAGAAAAAAGTACATCAACAATATATGTATCATTGATATTATGATCCTATTATTTCATGAGTATACATATTACAACCATATTGATATCGTTGATGTACTTTTTTCTATTCTGGCAGCTGGGCTGCTTGTATCATTTCGTGAACATACATTATGTATTACTTAGGAACCAGCTCCATAAGTTTCCTTACATATGAATTATCCTACCTATTTTATGTTCATAAGCATATTATTTAGTTTCCTTTTAGTTCTTATCCACACTTAATTACTCATCGTCGACAATCTGGCACTTAGCTCCTCTGATTGGCAGCAATGTGGATGGCCTTATCTTCACTTATCCCCACAGTTACCTTGCCACATGGCGCAGCATTGCACAATCTACATAGTCTTTAATAGGTGCTCCCAGATTTCAGTATCTGACCTTATAACCACACACACACTTAGCTGTCATGAGATCTCTGCCAGGAGACACACAGGGGGAATTTATCATTAGAAGAATATTTGAAGTCAGTTTTGCTTCAGTCTGAGTTGGAGTACTTCGTGCCACATTTATTAAATGTCACAGGTTGTTTGATAAATGTGGCTTGTCCTTAAACCTAACACTTCTGTCTAGAGAAGCTCCTCCTCTTTTCCTACTCCAGCCTCCTCCTGGAGTGAGATTGCAACTATTTTGCGACTTTTTTAAAAAGTCGCAATGATAAATTTGGAGTGAAACTAATTAACATAGCTAACCACACCCACTTTTCCACCCATATTACAAAACTGGAGTGAGTGGTGTACACATGCAAAAAGTCGCAAAATTTTGCGCAAAAAAGTCGCAAAAGCCCTATTTTGCGACTTTTTGATGCCAGAATTCTGGAGTGATGGTATGATAAATCAGGGCCACAGTTCCCAGTTGAAATATCTGGCTTCACAATCACTTATTCATCTCTGTATATGCCTTGCAACACACAATAGTCTCTCAAACAATATTGCACACAGGCTGACTGCTTTCTGTTACAGGCTTGTCTCTTTTACAGGACCAGCTGATTTTAGGATGCACAGATCAGGCAGATTCTCTTTACACCTCAGCTCTGGATCCAAACCCTGTGTGGTATTCAATTTCTTATGTCCTAGCTATTTCCTGAAGTGCTGTACCTTTCTTTCCAGTAGTAATCACCTCCACTAGCTCCCACAATTATAAAACTGAATCTGTCTCCAGCAGCAGCCACCAGCTCACTCTTTCATAACCTGTCTAATGTTCACACTGGGCACATGGCCTGAATCTCAGCCATGAGACTCTAATACAAGCTCAAGGACCTGCTAAGGATTAGTCAATCCAGATCTAACTTCAGCACAGGACCTCTGATAATCAGATCAGATGATCATGGGTTTTGCATCATCCCATGTATTATCAAGTTGTAATCATATAATTGCTCAATATATGGTAGCAAACCTCAGAGCGGTTCTACACATATGATTCCACCACTTTCCCATTATACAATATATACATTCATCCTCAGGGATGCACCACCAATGAGGCCAGGTAAGGTGATCGCCTCAGGCAGCACCAGGTAGGGGCAAGAGGGGGGCAGCGGAAAAGTCATGAGCAATGAATGCTTTCATTGTGGCAAAGGGGTTAGGTTAAGAAATAGGCATTTGGTGGGGCGTTGTTTCAGTTTTCGTCTCAGGCAGCAGAAAGGCAAGGTGCACCCCTGTCTATGCTGCATACAGTATTTACCTTCTGGACATTATATATGCATTTATAGGGTTTTCCCTGGTCTTTAGTGTGATTTCTACAATGCGCGTTACATCCTACCCAAAGTATATGACTTCCCCAGAGTGTAAGTGTACTGCCACATTCTGCTCAGGACATGATCAGCATACTTTCCTGTCATGATCTTTATACTTAAAGAGTGTCTCACCCAAAGCAGTATACATCTATCATTCCCTCATTGACGTCTTACAGCAACCTTAAGGCACAGTATATGGTAAATCACATACTGTATCACACAACATGGCATATCACATTAGTGCCAGTGTTGGAAGATGGTATGTTCTGGCAACTCTCACTTTACAGTTCAACTAGATGTTATTGCCACTGCAATAGGGTCAAATTGTAACCAATATCAACTGTTATTGCAGAAGATATGTTTTTTTTTCAGATTAATTTTGAAAATTGGTATGTTGGGGAGAGACTGATGTGCTTGAGTAGAAAGTTCCAGAATATGGGGATGCACATGAGAACCCCAGTAAAAGATTGTGTAAGGGGCAAAAGAGAGCAAGGGAGGTCTTGTGAGGCTCAAAGATTACATGTGAGGATGTATCAGGAGAATAGGTAAAAAAATGTAAGGACGATCTTGTGCGCTGAGCAACGTGGAGCATAAGTAATGATGATAAATGTGTTGGGTTGCATGGATCCCATTCCCTCCTGCCCCCATAAAACTGTGCCATGTACATAGAGTATACTGCTTTGTATTGATCCACATCTGTACGATTTTTATGAGAAACCTATCTTTTCCTGTAGTTTAATACATATATGTATTATTGACAAAAAAGGCCAAGAACAAAGCGAATGAAACTTTGTATGTGTGAATGTATTGATCATATAAGTAAGTGATTACAATATTAATATTATATTATCCGTGAAAGGATACTTTTATTGGGGAAAGCTGTCCAATTAAAAGGAGGCTCTAGTACCTTATTGGGCCACCTGTAGTCTGAATACAAGATGAGATACAGTTGGGCTAGAAGGCACACAGGTTGTGTATGGCATATGGTATGGAGCAAATGTTGCAGATCCTGTAGATCCTACACACTTGTAGGCTGATGAAGCTGGCATACCAGCAGGACCCATAAATACTTGATTGGAGATAAATCTGGATATCAGGCAGGCCAATGAAGTGTCTCAATCTGACAGAGATGTTCCTGGGAACTCCTTGCTGGGTGTGGACAAGCATAATAATGCTGAAAAATTCCAGTGAAAGCCTTGCCGTGAGAAGCAACACTTGGTCGTAGGATGACCAGAGCATAACGCTGAACTGTTATTGTCCCTCATATCAGTACTAGGAGGTGACTGCAATATGCGATGGCTGCCCATATCATCACACCAGACAGGATTGAAGTGCTTACCACAAAGGATTGAAGCTCTCAACCATTGTGGGATCCCAAACAGATCCTGGATTTCATTCCTAAAGACAAAATGGTTCCAGTCTATAGCAGTCCAGGCTTTTTGATACCTCTTTAAAGAAAGGCAACGGTGGCTTTATGCCAATGTCCAGAAATGTAATGGGCATTATGACACCAAATTTCTCCTGCTAAGCATTTGGAAATGGTCTGGACACGGGTCTGGATGATGGAGGATAAAACTGTGGGAGCTGCTTGTGCTTGTTGGCAGATCAAACAATCCTCTACTGGTGGTCTGTCTGGGATGTACGAGCCTGTTCTCCATGTGTGCCCTCAGGTAACCACTGCTCTCTACACCTCTTAACAGCTAGGTCAGAACGGCCTAGATGGTGAGCAATTCCTCAAAAGCACCATCCTGCTTCTCTCAGTCCTATGATGAGCCCCTTCTCAAAGCCTGTCAGTAAAAATGTCTTTAAGGGCATGGTAGAGGCATGTCTAGCAGTCAACTATCACTCTACAAGAGGCACACTACCTGAGAGTAGAGATGAGCGAATCGTTCAAAAAATTATTCGCCGAACATTCGCCGAACTTTTCCTAAAATTTGTATATTCGACGAATAGATTCGTTGCATTTGCGTACAAAATATACGTTATTATGTGCTATTAGCGAACATTCGCTCACGAACGTTCATTTACAAAATGTACGCAACTTCTTAGAAGACGTACGCATGAGCATACAAATAGCTTACAAATTTCAGCGTACTATTGTCTAAGCGATTACGTAATACGCAGGCACGTACGAGGAGAGGCCGCGGCATGCACTCCTCAGAGGCAGAGCGAATATTCGAGACATATATATGGTAAAGTGCAAATACATTATTATAGGTATAATATAAAAATTTTAAATATCACCTACCTAGTATGCTCACGGACACGTTTAAGTCTCTTTTCTTCTGACGCTTGTCATAGAACTGGAGCAGAGTCCCAAACTCAGTTGCAATTTGTAATCCACATAGGTAAAATTGTAATCCAAATGGGTAAAAAAAAGCAGCAAAGGTTCCTTAAAAAACCCTCTTTCAAGGGGCTCCCCAAATAACCTGAAAAGGGGAAAAAAGGGATGAGGCGCACGAATGCTCAACTTAATTTCCTGAGTCATCCTCCCGTGCTGGAGAAAGGGGCGGAACTACCAGGGAGGAGTCTGCATCGCTGCATTGAATTCGTACGCAACAGCGTATAGAGTAACTAAATTATACGTAGAATAGCGTATAATTTATAGGACACACTACGTAGCGAATGCGTACAAAAGCGAAGCGAATAACCTAATATTCGGATTCGCTTCGCAGCTGAAAAATCCCAAGATTCGATACGAATCTACGAAGCAGCGAATAGATTTGCTCATCTCATCTCACAGAGTAACCCCTAGAGCCAATTTATAAGACAGTATATTTATACAGTACAATATAATACTTCTGGCTGTACACCAGTCCATAGCTTCAACTTTAAACTATGTTCACACAATTAAAATCCAAGCAGATTCCATTGTGGAAAAATGTCTGTTTTTTGTCATGGAATCCACTATCAAAACTTTACCATCAATCTCCCATTGGCTTAAATTGAAAATACCCCACCATAGAAGTGGTTTTACAGGTGGTTTTAGTAGTGTTCAGCCACCAAAATTGCACCCAAGGGCTGGATTAGAAAAATCTGTATATAAGGTACTACTACTCACCTCAATGGATATCACGAGACTTGTGATTCCACAATGTCATTGGGTGCTAAGTGCTCAATAGAAGATACTGCAATCCATCCAAGTTAGGAAGAAACAGTATGGCATGTGCCTTAGGAAAAATTCAGCTTCTTTTATTCACTCCACATTAGGTGCATATCATGAGTATAACTTGATACACACAAACCTGCCTACAGCCGTTTGACATCAGCAGACACTTTCTCAAGGCTGATTGAATTTGTCCCAAGGCACGTACCTTGTTGTTTCCTAATTTGGATGTACTGCATCTAAAACCTCTTCCATAAACCTCACAAAAAACTGTTCTAAAACACTGTGGAGGAGATTTATCATTCCCTTGTGCATAAAAAGTGGAGTTAAATCACAACAATGACTTAAAAAAATAAATACATTGTTGTTGCAACTCTAGGCTTTTATGCTTCAGTTGCAACTTTCCATAAAGGGGGCATGGCAAGGGTAGGAAGGGGGGTGGCTAATAAATCTTCATTTACACCAGTTTTCTGAAGCTAGAACTCTACAGCAGCTCTGAGCTTCAGTAGATTTCTGTTTAGGCACACGGGCTGCAGGAGGATGCTCCTAATTTATGATGAGGGGGGTGCATCCTCCGCCGGTGCAGGGGATATCAAGACTGGGGCTTTCTGGCACCCTCACCCTATGTACTAGCAAGAGGGGTGGGGTTTGAGCAAATTTATCCCAAAGTGGATGGTTTGTGGACATACGTATTGGTGGTGATCACAGGGGCAGGAATTCAATATGATGGCAAGTTTTCACTACTCTATGAAGTAGTCTCCTTGCCTTAGTCCTGATGTCTACAAGAATATTAATAATACTCAGCCATATGTTATCACTATCCTTAGGATGGCCATCAGTCTTTAATCAGTAAAAGTCCAATTCCTGGTGTTCCCGATCAGCTGAATCAAGACCATATTGCATTCCATCATGATAGAAGTGTATGGCCAGCATAGACTTCTATTATGATGGAATGCAATACGGAAGGCTTCTTATAGGCTTCCGTGGTGCATGCCGTCATAGAATTCCAATGGTCTGTGGTAGCGGAATCCATAATGGGATTCTCCAATACCCCAAACCCGAACCTTGGACGCCGTACTTAAAACACAAGTTTGCTCAACACTACTCAAAAAACCAGCAACCATAGATAAGTGCATATGGCCGTCACCGAGGAGAAGTCCTGTAGATGACATTCATATGTTTTCATGCTTGCAATAAATATAGATTCATATATCCTTGTCTTTTTCTTAAAAGCATGTCACACGAATAGTATAGTTATCAAATGTGGCAGTGCTTGCACTAAATTATTATTAATGTGTAAGATATTAAAGACTTGCTTTTAAATGTATAAAGCTGGCTGCCGGTTCATTAATCCAATTTGCGGTTTGAAATAGAGGAATGTCCTGAACTATTTTCTGGTGGTCCTTGGCAGCTTTGCAGACTGAGCACATTTGCTCTATCTTGTCTTCCTCCACAGCCCCTGCATGACAAACCACTTATCATCTTGTAACCCTGTGATGGACTATTTTTCCTCAGTCTCTCTAATGCCTGTTCTATATTTATGAGATGCATTACTATGGGGTGAGACAGACCATGGATACGCAGTGGCCTTGGAAATTGTGAGGTTCCTTTACTTACTACAGTGTTTCCCTGAATTCACCAGATATGTAATATATTCCCCATTTGTCTTAAATAGATCAAGCTGTGCTTGCTTGAATAATACAAATGGATAATACGAAAACTACAGTAAGTTCATGATTTTCATATGCCAGACTTTGTTGATGTAAGAATAGAGGTTTAGACTCTTCTTATAGTTCTCAATATCAATGGTGTTTTTCAACAGTCCTGATTTTGTGTGACAATCCACTCAATTGGACTTATGTGAACTTATGCTTTTTGGGGTGTTCCTAGAGGTTCCAGGGAAAGCTGACCAAATGTACAGTATGTATCCATGGTTCAGAAATTTTCAAACGATTGCGCA
>ONZH01001037.1:0-19451 GCA_900303285.1 Rhinella marina
TGCTTTGGTCTGATGAGTCCAAATTTGAGATCTTTGGTTCCAACCACCGTGTCTTTGTGCGACACAGAAAAGGTGAACGGATGGACTCTACATGCCTGGTTCCCACCCGTGAAGCATGGAGGAGGAGGTGTGATGGTGTGGGGGGGCTTTGCTGGTGACACTGTTGGGGATTTATTCAAAATTGAAGGCATACTGAACCAGCATGGCTACCACAGCATCCTGCAGCGGCATGCTATTCCATCCGGTTTGCGTTTAGTTGGGACCATCATTTATTTATCAACAGGACAATGACCCCAAACACACCTCCAGGCTGTGTAAGGGCTATTTGACCAAGGAGGAGAGTGATGGGGGGCTACGCCAGATGACCTGGCCTCCACAGTCACCAGACCTAAACCCAATCGAGATGATTTGGGGTGAGCTGGACCGCAGAGTGAAGGCAAAAGGGCCAACAAGTGCTAAGCATCTCTGGGAACTCCTTCAAGACGGTTGGAATACCATTTCAGGTGACTACCTCTTGAAGCTCATCAAGAGAATGCCAAGAGTGTGCAAAGCAGTAATCAAAGCAAAATGTGGCTACTTTGAAGAACCTAGAATATAAGACATATTTTCAGTTCAGTTGTTTCACACTTTTTTGTTAAGTATATAATTCCACATGTGTTAATTCATAGTTTTGATGCCTTCAGTGTGAATCTACAATTTTCATAGTCATGAAAATACAGAAAACTCTTTGAATGAGAAGGTTTGTAAAAACATTTGGTCTGTACTGTAGTGCGGGTCCCAGCGGTGGTATATCCTAGTGATATGCCCCCATTGGCTATGATGAGACAACCCCTTTAACTACTGCAACCAAGGACAGACAAACAGATGGACAGATGTGGCAAAACTCATCCTGCTAACACAGTACGTGGCTTTCCAGATAAACTAAACAGGTTTTCTGAGACTTCACTACTGATCTTATCCTTTGTATCCCGCCCCCATGACGCCCACTGATCTGCAGAATAAGGGGGCAGGAAGATTTGTTGGGGGGCTGCAGCCTCCTTTAGTCAGTGGGGCTGAGCTGTGATACCAGATATCGTCCCTTGTACCTGAACATTGCTGTGTAATACAGAGAAGGGGCACAGCTGCCCCTCCATTCTGCTGAGTGATAGGGGGTCCCCATGTCGGGATACTAAGGAACGGCCCCATATTGTAAAATGCCACCCGTCACAAGTTCAGCTCATCTATGACTACACAGACACGGCCTACAATGGTACAGCATGTCCTGAGTTGCCCCTTCTGGGGTATCGTCACGGTGCGGTTCACTGTGGCAGTGTAGGCTGGCTGCATGCCCTCTCTCGTACTGGCTATAGGCTGCCTCCTGTGTATGCTGGTTGCTTGGGACCAGCCTTCACGGCACCGGTGACTGGGACCACAGAAATGCAGACACAGAAGCCACAAACACAGGCCACAGTTCACACACCAAACCACAGCCAGTCCTCAGCAACCAGCATACACAGGTGACGGCCTGCAGCCAGTACCCGAGGGAGACTGCAGACAGCCTACACGGAAACAGTGACAAGGGCTGCACAGAGACGGGGAGTACACACATTCATAGGCAAAGTTTACCCAAGACACCGCAGCCAGCATGCAGCCCCAAGCAACCAGCATACACAGGAGGCAGCCTGCAGCCAGTATGCGAGAGAGCCACAACTGTCAGAGTGAACCGCACCGTATTACCAGAGCGGTGACAAGGCTGAAGCAGCCACTGCTTTCTATCTGAATGTTGTCTAATTGTCTATTCAGAAACTACTGAGTTCCACTAGTGCAGTGTTCACCATCGCCTGGTCACATCTTCCAAACTCACCTCATTCTCAATGTCAGCCAAAGTTTTGATTTGAAGATTTTTGAAGTTAGAAAAGTTTATCTAAAAAGAAAGGAATAAGACAAGCGACACATCAGCAGATGCTGGACACCACTCCCAATGACCACGTGTTACAAATGCTGCATCACTGGGAACCCCCTTTAACCACCTGTTTTGCCCGAGTCCAGCTCGGGCAGTGTGAAAAGTAGCTAACTGGAGGACTGCTTTATATGGTAATATATCCTCAATGGTAGCAGCTAGAAACATGCAACTGGTCTTGTATGAAAGCCTGGACTGGACTTTGAAGCCTCAGCTTTCAAACAAGACCAGTTGCATGTATCTAGCTGCTACCATTGAGGATATATCACCATGTAAAGCAGTCCTCCAGTTAGCTACTTTTCACACTGCCCGAGCTGGACTCGGGCAAAACAAGCTAAAGTCCAAACAACAGAGGAGAAATCACTGTTAGAAATCAAGTCGGGAATAATTGCGAGTAAAACCTGTTTTAACTTTCACTTTCAGCTGCATTCACAGTATCCCGATTTCTATCAGCGATATCTTCCCCTGTACTGAACATATTGCTATATTATTGCTACCATTCTGATACTGTCTGAAAGCTTGGAACATCTGCTTTCAAACAAGATCAGTTGCATGTTTATTCCATTCAGGAGGTAGCAGCATCTAAAGCAGCCCTCCCCCTCCAGTTAGCTACTTTTCCCACTGCTGGAGCTCCACTCTGGCAAAACAGTTGGGGGGTTAAGCCAGGAACCGATTTGCATTAGAAAAGGTATAACATTTTTTTTTTTAATATACTTTATCACTTCCTCACAGTTTTCAAAAACTGCGCTTGCTGTTATTTGAAGGGGTTGTCTCATCTCAGACACTGGTGGCATATCGCCAGGAGATGACCAGGAACTGTATCTAGAGCGGAGACCCCCAAAGTGAATGAGAGCGCACCACGCAAGCATTCATTTCTAGGGGAGTTCCGAAAACAGCCAGCCTGGGCATTCCCAGAAAAGTGAATGGAGCGGTGGCTGCGCTGGTGCACAGAGCTGTCCATTCATTCATTCGAAAAAAGACATCTGTCCATCCAGTCCGGCCTGTTTTCCTACAAGTTGATCCAGAGGAAGGCAAAAAACCCCTGTGAGGTAGAAGCCAATTTTCCCCACTTTTTTTCGCTTGCTCCGCTATTTTCGGGACTCCGATAGAAATGAATGGTCAGCACGCCGTGCATGTGCGGCGCGGTGCGCTCTCATGCACTTTGGGGGCCTCGTTCTAAAGATAGGTGAGGGTTTCAATGGGTGAGGTGACAACTCTCATGGTCTGCTCCCAGGGAATAAGAATCTGCTCTGGTCACATGATGGAAGTCACAAGATGCAGCTCTGATATCCCGTGAGTCCATCACACGACCGAAATAGATTCTTATACGCAGCATCGTCGAGTTTCCCCGCACAGCAGAGCAGTCGTCTCCATCCTATGTCTTTCCAGCTGCTGCAAAACTTCTGCTCTAAGCCCAATCTGACAGCTAGAGGCCGCCAGGGCATGCTGGGATTTGTAGTTTCGCAACAGCAAAGAGATGGCATGATCCAGGTACTCACAGAAGGCTCAGAAATCTTGCTTTCAAACATGGGATGGATGGTAAACGGGATCCCATCGATTGCTGAAACACAAAGACAAAATGGTACAATATAAAGCCTGGAGAAGTTGGCTGAGATTTCTTACAGTCACACAGGTCTAAGATCTTACCGGATACGCCATAGACATGGGCCTCGTAGATCGGGTGTTCAGACTGAGGGGATCTGACATGAGGTTTAGGATCAGGTACAGGAGCCGGAATGTGGGATGTGCTGCAGCGGGGGACAGAGGAAGGGAAAAATCATTTCAATGTACGACACAATGAGCTGTTCTACTCTAATTCTTAAAGGGGTTGTGCCAACATACAGTTAAAATGTTATTTTTTTAGTATATTGGCGCCTGCTGGTGTTCAGTCTGTATAGTAACGTGAACGTCCACCTACTGCGCTTGATGTGCATGGTCAGACATGCTCAGTACCAACCTTCAACAACAACCGGTTGTTTGTTCTGTCAGAAAGAACGAAAGTCACAAGGAGAGAGCTGCAGCAGAAAGGACAGGCTCCCTGAACTATGAAAGGGAGGGTGATGCAGCAGAAAGGACACACACCCTGAGCTGTGAGAGGAGGAGATCTGCTGGAGAAAGAACACCCCCCCAACATGAGGTGTGACACGAAGAGAGCTGCAGCAGGACACGTCAACTGGGCTGTGACAGGAAGAGAGCTGCAGCAGGACACACCCCCTGAGCTGTGACAGGAAGAGAGCTGCAGAAGGACACACCCCCTGAGCTGTGACAGCGGGAGAGCTGCAGCAGGACACGTCAACTGGGCTGTGACAGGAAGAGAGCTGCAGCAGGACACACCCCCTGAGCTGTGACAGGAAGAGAGCTGCAGAAGGACACACCCCTGAACTGTGACAGCGGGAGAGCGGCAGCAGGACACGTCAACTGGGCTGTGACAGGAAGAGAGCTGCAGCAGGACACGTCAACTGGGCTGTGACAGGAAGAGAGCTGCAGAAGGACACACCCCCTGAGCTGTGACAGACAGGAAGAGAGCTGCAGAGGACACACCCCTGAGCTGTGACAGGAAGAGAGCTGCAGAAGGACACACCCCCTGAGCTGTGACAGCAGGAGAGCGGCAGCAGGACAAGTCAACTGGGCTGTGACAGGAAGAGAGCTGCAGCAGAAAGGACACACACCCCCTTAGCTGTGACAGGAAGAGAGCTGCAGCAAAAGAGATATGGCTTCTGAGATACCAGAATGAAGAAAATCTAACAGGGCAATGGGAGCAATGAATGTGGAGATCTCTGGATCCTTGTGAGGTACAAGATCGAGAGAAGCAGCACTCGGCTGGGTGCTTCTTACTCCTTGGCCTAGAGATAGATGGGGGTCTCAGAGCTGGGACCCCCGCCGATCAACTCTTTTGATATGAATGAAAAAAAAAATTTCAAAAAAGTGTTGTTACTCTTTAATTTTCACTGTGGTGGAACAGCAGGGAAACTGAACACTAACTGCCAGGTTTCCCCACAGATGACAGCTTATCTCAGAGGTCTCAGCACTTTGTGATCAGTTTCAAAGAGTCAATCGTGGACCACCTCTTTAACCCCCTAACTGTTTTGCCAGAGTGGAGCTCCAGCAGTAGGAAAAGTAGCTACCTGGAGGGGGCAGGGCTGCTTTAGATGCTGCTACCTCCTGAATGGTAACATGCAATTGATCTTGTTTGAAAGTAGACATTCCAAGCTCTCAGACAATATCAAAATAACAGCAATATGTTCAGAACAGAGAAAGATATCACTGAAAGAAATCGGGATGCTGTGAATGCAGCTGAAAGTGAAAGTAAAAACAGGTTTTATTCGCAATTATTCCCGACTTGATTTCTAACAGAGTGATTTCTTCTCTGTTTCTTGGACTTTAGCTGTCATTTTGGTCTTGTATTAAAGACTGTCAGCTTTCAGACAAGACCAGTTGCATGTTTCTAGCTGCTACCATTGAGGAGATATCACCATCTAAAGCAGCCCTCCCCCCTCCAGTTAGCTACTTTTCACACTGCCCGAGCTGGACTTGGACAGAACAGTTCGGTGGTTAAAGTGTTTTTCCAGGTGTTTAATACTGATGATCTATCCTCAGGATAGGTTATCAATATGAGATAGGTGGGGTCCGAACCTCTGCTGATCAGCCGTTTGAAGGTGCGAGCGCTGTGTCAATGTTCACTTTGCTGACTTGAATGGGTATGAAGGATCATAAGTTAAAATTCCATACTGATAAAACTATGGGTCTTAGGCCTCATGCACTCGGCCGTTGCCCATACTGAGGCCCGCAAACAGCTGGTCCGCAATATACTTCCTCCTAGAATATAGCTTTGTTGGGACTGTACTCACTTAGTCTGGGCTGGGATGCCGTTATCTAAAGAAAGCCCTTGGATGCCTGATGTGATGTTTCGTGGCTTCGGAGTAGCGTTTCTGGAAAGCCGCAGGGGACCTTCTTGCACCATATTGCCAGGCCACTCATATCACTGGGTCATAAGCAGGAACAGAACCATAGCATCACTGTACAATCACACAGCTTTACGTAAATCATAGTACAAGTGACCACAAGAAACTTTGTAATATGTTTATTGGTTAGAAATGTCTAGTTCTCATGTTATCAGCTGTTCACTTCCCCTTGCTTTGCTAATCACTTTTCAGGTTAAAATTTCTTTGAATTCCATCTCCAGATGGACCAGCTCCACAGGAGGATCATAGTACACATGTCATACAAGTCTATGGAGAGGGGAGGGGAGAATAGTGAGCAGCAGCATGTTTGAGACGGGATTCAAAGTGAGACGCTAAGGAGACTGCGCAGGAAGATTTATATCTCAGCACAAGTGCTAAATTCTCAACCAATACAGTTCAGTATTTCTCTGTATTGTCCTTTATGATCCTGGGGCTGCTTCTGAATAAGAGGTTAGGAAGCAGCTTCTCCTCTACTTCTGTGTACAGTGGATGCAGCTAGTCTCCATCCACCAGTCAGAGGTCTGCAAACTAGATGTTTAGTATGTACAGAGGAAAACTGCTAAAAAATGCCAGATACAAGTGCTATAATGGCCATAAAAAAATTATATTTCCTTGCATTCCTTATTTTTCAGCTTCAACCAAAACCTTGCAACCCGACAAGCTATGAATTGGGGTGAAGGCTTTGGGCTATCTTTGATGTTGTTTGCTGGAAATGGTGAGGTTGTTGTAGGTTATTTATGAAGTCTTCGTTCTGCCTGACCTGGCCTTGATGGCGAAAAACATTTGGTTACTGAGTTAGAATAAAAAGGGTTGTCCACCTTATATACAATTAGTACAGGGCATGGGGTAATGAGGATATCGGCAACTTACCAATATAGACTTATCAGAAGTTCCGCAGCCGTTTCTTTTATGACCACTCTTTCATTACCCCAGTGACTGCAGTTAAAAACAACGTCCAGCTTTGGGGACATATTTATTTATTTTTATGTTTTAATCATTTTTTATTTTTTCAATTGGTCTTTATTAAAATTTTCAGCCATTTCTGAGATACAAGAGTTAAAATGTCAGTCTATTTGCCATTTGTGACTTTGTTTTCTCTGAATCCTGTCAGCTGACGGCTCATTTGTATCCCTGATCTCTGATCCCATAAACACTAATTTAAGCCATAATCTTATCAGTTGGATGATAAGTGAGCTATAAGGAGTGATTATGAGCTCAGGAAGTCAGAGATAAGAGCTACACATGATCTGTCAGCTGAAGGGTGTCAAAGAGAACAGAAAGTCACAGCTTGCAAACAGACTGATTTTTTAACTCCTGTACTCAGAAATGGTTAAACATTTTTAATAAAAACTATTTGAAAAAAAAAAAAGTTCCTTTTTTTAAATTAGTAAAATTCCTTAAAGGGTTATTCCCATATTGGACAATGGGGGCATATCGCTAGGATATGCCCCCATTGTCTATAGGTGCGGGTCCCACCGCTGGGACCCGCACCTATATCGAGAACGGGGCCTCGAAAGTGAAGGAGGGCGCACTGCGCATGCGCCGCCGCCCTCCATTCATTTGTATGGGGCCGCCGAAATTAGCCGAGCACTGGCACTACAAATGAATGGGAGCTGGGCCGTGCATGCGTGGTGCGCCCTCCTTCACTTTCGGGGCCCCGTTCTCGTTATAGGTGCGGGTCCCACCTAGCGATATGCCCCCATTGTCCAAGATGAGAATAACCATTTAATAAATAAAAAAAACACTGGAGATGCCTATTGTCTTTAAGGACTAAGGAACAATGGAGATACATTTTACATGGGATATTTACAAAAACTTCAATTAATAGGGGGAAAATGTATTAAAGGGGTTCTCCAGGCTCCAGGTATTGATGACCCATCCTCAGGATAGATCACCAATATCAGATAGATGGGGGTTAGACTCCTGCCACCTCCGCCACCGAACTAACGCTTTGAACGGAGCCAGAATCACATCTCCATTCAAAGTGTAGTGGCCACGCCGAGTGACTGCAGGACAGCTTCCATTGGGAGCTTGCAAATGTGATGGCCCATGGGTGAGCCATCCACGGCTCGTCCCCTCCCGCTTCTTGTAAAAATGGCAAAAGTGGCGGAAAAGTGCAAAAAGTTGAAAATGTTGGCACAAAACGGCACTTGAGCCAACACTTGCGACTTTTGTACGATACAAAACTGGCATACAAGACCGATACACATAGTACTTACCCGACGCGAGTGTACGGCGCAGCAAGCTGCTTGCTTTTCACCGTTAGCTTGATGTCGCAGACGGCGGAGTCGGCAGTGTTTACTGGGCTCAGTTTAACACACAGACGTTTCTTCTTTGGCACGTTTACCTCTGTAAAGACAAGAGTTCGCATCGGGTTTAGGAATTAATAAAATTTCTGTGCCGTCAAACGGAATACAAGCTGTTCCAGATCCGTCACGCGACAAACAGCAGCGGTACCCAACAGACAGCTACGACTTATAATGGGGTCACACATGGTACCACCGGTATATCTGGGGGAAAAAAAAAAAAAAAAGCTGCATGCCGTACTATTTTTTCTTCCATACGTGACAGAATCTGTGACATCTCTCCTAATGGAGCCTTTAAAGAGGCTGTCTCATCTCAGGTAACGGGGGCATATCACTACGATATTACGATATGCCCCCATTGTCTGACAGGTGTGGGTCCCACCGCTGGAAGTGGTGAAGGGCGCACTGCACATGCGCAGCCGCCCACCATTCATTGTCTATGGGGCCGCCGAAAATAGCCGAGCGCTGGCTTAGGTATTTCCGTCCAGCCCATAGAAGTGAATGGGAGCGGTGGCCGGTCATGCGCGGTACGTTCCCATCCACTTCCATGGGGAGAGCGCTTGGTGGTGGCCGGACCGAAGTCCTCCAGCCAACGCTTTGCGGGGCTTCCATTCCCGATATAGGTGCGGATCCCAGACAACCCCTTTAAAGCAAATGTGAACGCTGCTCAAACTGAATGCAGCGAACTGGAACAAGATCGGAACCCGAACAGAACAACCTCACTTGGTCAATGCTCTTCATCACAAAACATTTAAAAGGGATATATCTCTAACATATACCATCAATGTCAGATATGGAAACTGCTCCTATCTTCAGAACAGGGCCCCCAAATTGAAGGCGACAACAGACCTGCGAAGGGCAGCCTACTTACCCACTTGTGGCCCCTGTGCTCTCCAGCCTTGGCTGCTCCGATGAGGTCCCTGGATGTAAACTTACAGCTTGACACTGCTGTGACCAATCGCTGGCCATAGAGGTGACCTGCTCCCCTGTCATGTCAAATGGTCAAACTGGAAATTTACATACAGGGTCCCGAGTGGAGAAGCAGAGGCTTGAGAGGGAAGGAACTGGGAATCAGTGTCGGGAAACAGGTAAGTAGGCTTTCTCTTGCAGGACTGCCCAGAAGGGGGAGGGTTTGTCAAACCCCATTCCGTCAGACATGCACAACCCCTTTTAAAGAAGAACTCCCGCAAAATTTTTATTCCATGTCCTGCTAGAAATGTACATGATGTAATCTGTAGTGAATGTCATTTTCTTACCAGTGTCTGTATTTGTGAGTTATATCTCCCTGATGTTTCTCTCTGTGTCATGTGACCAGCAATCAGACCCACCAACTCACACAGTATCTTATGTGTGGACAGGAAGTCTAATTCTCTATGTATTCCTATGGGAGCCTCACTTTCAGTCTCATAGGAATGAATAGAGCAGTTACTGGCTTCCTGTCCTGGGTCAGTTGGAGGTCAGGGAATTGGTCACATGACACAGCTACAAAGAAGAGAGGAGGATAGCTCACAAATACAGTCTCTGATAAGAAGATGACATTCACTATAGATTACATCATGCACCTTTCTAACAGGTCAGAGAATAAAAATATTTGCGGGAGTTCTTCTTTAAGTGTTGGAGACTCCTCGTAAGGATCTGCAGGGGTTTTATGGTGTTAATGGGACAATCAAAACCACAATCTATTCCACACACGAGACCAATATGTGCTCAAATACTAATCACAATAACATCAGATCCGTCAGGAGCAGCTTGTTGATGGTTTCCATGTACCACTGACTGTAGAGCCAAACCGCTACCTATAAGCGACGCACTACAAGGATATAATCCAGAACACGCTCATACACTTGTCTGCAGTCTAGTACAGCGAGGAGACACACATAGTAGACTTAATTACTAATCAGAGATTGTGGTTGGACAGGTTTACATCATTATCCAGTATAGACATGACGTGATCCCTGCAGGACATACCGGCGGCATTACTCAGCAGGAAAAACGAATGCTAAAAAAACCCACACAGGGTTAGATACTTACTGGGATCTACATACTCCCCAATAAACGCGAACCCTACTGGTAAGGCGCTCTTCTCACTCAGCAGCACCACCTCAGTGATGACTTGTTCTATGGTCTGTAGATACAAGAAGACATGAGATGACACGGTGAAGGCACCTGGAGTGCGGTCCAAGCAGAGGACACAGAAGATATGTAATTACTGAGAGGTTGTTTTGTACGTCCGGCCAGAAATCCAAAACTTTACATGTAAATTATATACAACCAAACCACAGGCTTCTTCAGGAGGATGGAAACCCAGGTCAATTCCTCAAAGGGGTTCTCTAGAATTAGAAGAACATGGCTGCTGTCTTCCAAAGTCAGGTGCAGACTTGCCCACGGCTGGATTCTGGTGTTGTAGCTCACTCCATTTAAAGGGGTTTTCCGAGACTTAAAGGGGTTGTCTCATCACAGGCAATGGAGGCATAGCGCTAGGATATGCCCCCCATTGTCTTATAGTTGCGGGTCCCACCGCTGGGACCCGCACCTATATCGAGAACAGAGCCCCGAAAGTGAAGGAGGGCGCACTGCGCACGCGCAGCCGCCCTCCATTCATTTTCTATAGGGCCAGCAAAAATAGCTGATCAGTGGCTGGGCCATTTCCATCAGCTACATAGAAACAAGTGGCCGGTCATGCCCAGTACGCTCCCATTCACATTGGTGGTGGCCGGACCAGAATCATCCAGCCACCACCTTGTGGGGCTCCATTCTCGATATAGGTGCAGGATCCGCACTTATAAGACAATGGGGGCATATCCTAGCGATATGCTCCCATTGTCTATGAGACAACCCCTTTAAATACTGATCAGCAGGGGGTCCAAGACCCGAGATCCCCACCGATCAGCTGTTTTAGAAGACACTGGTGCTCGCAGTAGTGCTGTGGCCTTCTCACAGTGTTCCTTTGACCGAGTGACGACATGTTCATCGGTCACGTGGCCTAGACCCAGGTCAGCCCCATAGAAGTGCAATACCAAGCACAGCCACTACACAACATACGGCACTGTACTTGGTGAGCACTGACAAAACAGCGGCGCTCACAGGAACGCTGGTACCTTCTGAAAACAGCTGATCAGTGAGGGTCCCGGGTGTCGGACCCCCACCGATCAGATTCGGATGACCTATCCTAAGGATACCTCATCAGTATTTAAATCTCTTAACATAAAACCCTTTAAGTAAATAGAACTCAGCTGGAATACATGCAACCTGTGAGCAATCGTGGTCCGATTTTTGGAAGAAAGCAACCATGTTTTTCAAATCCTGGACAACCTTTTTAACCAGATCAAGACCAGGTCGTTGACCCGATGCATTTTCTGTCTTTTGTAAAGCCATCATTTTTTTTCCCGTTTGGTTACGTAGATAGTTTTTGCATCTTTTTTCGACAATATTATTATTTTTATGTCATTTTTTTTGACTACCCAGACGTCACATGCAATGAATTATAATGCCAGATGAGTACTCATAGTGTGCGCAGAGCTTACCTCCTGAGCTGTGCTGTAACATAGGTAGAGCGCAGACCTCTGATTGAACCCCTTCAGAAAGTTGGCAGAGGCTCCTTCCGCCGAGGCTGCGATCTATGGAGGGGACAAACAATCCACCTGCTACGTTATCGAATGTGGGCGAAAACCAAAAAAAGAAAAAAATTAAAATCTAACACTTACTATGACGTGACCTTTGGGGCAGGTCGATTGACCAGAAGTCCATGCTATACTGGTCAGAGGTTTAGAAGAATCCTCCATATCACAGGGTCTTTAAGAAAATCCCTAAAAAGGTATCATAATAGATATTTAAAGGGCACCACTATTTTACAACAAATGTATCTAAGTATTAGTATTAGTTGAGCAGCTTTGTAAATATATTGTACGTTTTACCCTGTGCGTGCTGATTCTGAGTTACATCCTGTATTATACTCCAGAGCTGCACTCACTATTCTGCTGGTGCAGTCACTGTGTACATACATTACTTATCCTGTACTGATCCTGAGTTACATCCTGTATTATACTCCAGAGCTGCACTCACTATTCTGCTGGTGCAGTCACTGTGTACATACATTACTTATCCTGTACTGATCCTGAGTTACATCCTGTATTATACTCCAGAGCTGCACTCACTATTCTGCTGGTGCAGTCACTGTGTACATACATTACTTATCCTGTACTGATCCTGAGTTACATCCTGTATTATACTCCAGAGCTGCACTCACTATTCTGCTGGTGCAGTCACTGTGTACATACATTACTTATCCTGTACTGATCCTGAGTTACATCCTGTATTATACTCCAGAGCTGCACTCACTATTCTGCTGGTGCAGTCACTGTGTACATACATTACTTATCCTGTACTGATCCTGAGTTACATCCTGTATTATACTCCAGAGCTGCACTCACTATTCTGCTGGTGCAGTCACTGTGTACATACATTACTTATCCTGTACTGATCCTGAGTTACATCCTGTATTATACTCCAGAGCTGCACTCACTATTCTGCTGGTGCAGTCACTGTGTACATACATTACTTATATCCTGTACTGATCCTGAGTTACATCCTGTATTATACTCCAGAGCTGCACTCACTATTCTGCTGGTGGCAGTCACTGTGTACATACATTACTTATCCTGTACTGATCCTGAGTTACATCCTGTATTATACTCCAGAGCTGCACTCACTATTCTGCTGGTGCAGTCACTGTGTACATACATTACTTATCCTGTACTGATCCTGAGTTACATCCTGTATTATACTCCAGAGCTGCACTCACTATTCTGCTGGTGCAGTCACTGTGTACATACATTACTTATCCTGTACTGATCCTGAGTTACATCCTGTATTATACTCCAGAGCTGCACTCACTATTCTGCTGGTGCAGTCACTGTGTACATACATTACTTATCCTGTACTGATCCTGAGTTACATCCTGTATTATACTCCAGAGCTGCACTCACTATTCTGCTGGTGCAGTCACTGTGTACATACATTACTTATCCTGTACTGATCCTGAGTTACATCCTGTATTATACTCCAGAGCTGCACTCACTATTCTGCTGGTGCAGTCACTGTGTACATACATTACTTATCCTGTACTGATCCTGAGTTACATCCTGTATTATACTCCAGAGCTGCACTCACTATTCTGCTGGTGCAGTCACTGTGTACATACATTACTTATCCTGTACTGATCCTGAGTTACATCCTGTATTATACTCCAGAGCTGCACTCACTATTCTGCTGGTGCAGTCACTGTGTACATACATTACTTATCCTGTACTGATCCTGAGTTACATCCTGTATTATACTCCAGAGCTGCACTCACTATTCTGCTGGTGCAGTCACTGTGTACATACATTACATTACTATCCTGTACTGATCCTGAGTTACATCCTGTATTATACTCCAGAGCTGCACTCACTATTCTGCTGGTGCAGTCACTGTGTACATACATTACTTATCCTGTACTGATCCTGAGTTACATCCTGTATTATACTCCAGAGCTGCACTCACTATTCTGCTGGTGCAGTCACTGTGTACATACATTACATTACTTATCCTGTACTGATCCTGAGTTACATCCTGTATTATACTCCAGAGCTGCACTCACTATTCTGCTGGTGCAGTCACTGTGTACATACATTACTTATCCTGTACTGATCCTGAGTTACATCCTGTATTATACTCCAGAGCTGCACTCACTATTCTGCTGGTGCAGTCACTGTGTACATACATTACTTATCCTGTACTGATCCTGAGTTACATCCTGTATTATACTCCAGAGCTGCACTCACTATTCTGCTGGTGCAGTCACTGTGTACATACATTACTTATCCTGTACTGATCCTGAGTTACATCCTGTATTATACTCCAGAGCTGCACTCACTATTCTGCTGGTGCAGTCACTGTGTACATACATTACTTATCCTGTACTGATCCTGAGTTACATCCTGTATTATACTCCAGAGCTGCACTCACTATTCTGCTGGTGCAGTCACTGTGTACATACATTACTTATCCTGTACTGATCCTGAGTTACATCCTGTATTATACTCCAGAGCTGCACTCACTATTCTGCTGGTGCAGTCACTGTGTACATACATTACTTATCCTGTACTGATCCTGAGTTACATCCTGTATTATACTCCAGAGCTGCACTCACTATTCTGCTGGTGCAGTCACTGTGTACATACATTACTTATCCTGTACTGATCCTGAGTTACATCCTGTATTATACTCCAGAGCTGCACTCACTATTCTGCTGGTGCAGTCACTGTGTGTACATACATTACTTATCCTGTACTGATCCTGAGTTACATCCTGTATTATACTCCAGAGCTGCACTCACTATTCTGCTGGTGCAGTCACTGTGTACATACATTACATTACTTATCCTGTACTGATCCTGAGTTACATCCTGTATTATACTCCAGAGCTGCACTCACTATTCTGCTGGTGCAGTCACTGTGTACATACATTACATTACTTATCCTGTACTGATCCTGAGTTACATCCTGTATTATACTCCAGAGCTGCACTCACTATTCAGCTGGTGCAGTCACTGTGTACATACATTACATTACTTATCCTCTACTGATCCTGAGTTACATCCTGTATTATACTCCAGAGCTGTACTCACTATTATTATTATTATAATCCGACCCTTCACCTCCCCGACTTCTGCCATTAGGAGGCCCCATACACATTAGATGGTTGGCCAGTGGAGGTGAAATTGTTGCCTTTGCCTACATCATTCAGTCAGTGATGTCTGCACAGGGAGTGAAACCAGAGGTCCTCTCTTTGACCCCAGTGCCAGGGAGAACTGACAGAGGAAAAGTGAGAATCTGTGTGTCCACTGACAGGAAGAACTACCTCTTACACAGTTAATATGCACTGTCTGTAGCCTGACATGGACTCTTAAAGGGGTTGTCCAGCCTTTAGTAAGTGATGGCCTATCCTCCGGTCCGGTGTAGCTCTGTCAATCCCGTAGTGGTGGGTGCAGGTTGTCGGACCCCGTAATCAGCTCCCGGTGGCCTATCCTGCGGACAGGCCATCACTTACTAAAGACTGGACCTCTTTAAGGGTCTGTTTACACAGAGCCACACGGATTTTGGTGCGAATTTCATGCCCAAAAAAGTGCCGAAAACTAATTGTTAATTCATATGGCGCTTTTTTATTCTACTTGTGGTTTTAAAGTGATTTGTCCATTCTTGACGTGGATTTCACGTCCAGCGTTCCCATTGAAAAGGGAAGGACCAAAAACATCAAAACCGAATTAAAAAAATGAGTGAAAAACCTCGTCGAAAAAAAAACAGCATCCCACTCCAGGTGTTCTGGAACTACAACTCCCAGAGTGCTCCATTCACTTCTATAGGAGTTAGGGCTCATTCACACCACCATATAAACGTTAATTCAATTAATTGTTAATAGTTAATTGTTCATTTCAATGGGGCCGTGTTCTGTCCACATCCGTGGTTCGGTTCCGTGGCCCCGCAAAAAAGATAGAGCGTGTGTCCTATTCTTATCCACAATCGCGGACAAAAATAGGCATTTCTATAATGGGCCTCCCGTTTCATTCCGAAAATTGCGGAGCCCACACGGGCAGCAACCGTATTTTGCGGATGCGCAATTTGCGGACTGCAAAACACGGCGCGGTTGTGTGACTGCGCCCTTAGAAGAACAGCCGAGCATATCTGCATACTGGGAGTTGTAGTTTCGGAGCAGCTCTAGTGCTGATCCTTGATCTACGGCAAGGGATCTCAAACTCGTGGCCCTCCAGCTGTTGCAAAACTACAACTCCCAGCATGCCCCAATAGCTGTAGGCTCTCCTGGCATGATGGAAGCTGTAGTTTTACAACAGCTGGAGGGCCACGAGTTTCAGATCTCTGATCTACGGGAAATCTGAAACACAGAACACACAGACTGAAGTTATGAATTTATCGGATTGCCTGGTCCGGCAGAGAGTACTCCGCTGGAGTTTACCGGATCCAGCCTAGCTGCATACCGCCGCTCACTGTAACGGAATCCATTATGGCGGGTTTTGGTCTGACGAAACCCAGCGCTCAAGCCGGATACCAGACAGATCACCGCCAGATCCTGGAATAGTCAATACAGACAGGAAGCAGAATCCGGCTAGGATGGATCCGATGGATCCGGTGAATCCGGGCAGATTTTACTCTGCCGGATCCGATAAATGCAAGTGTGGAACTAGCCGTAGTTTCTGTCCCTGTCTACTTTTTTTTTTAATTGTTATTATTTGGCTGCGTTTTCTGGAAAATTCCAACATTCTGGAGCTTTTGCCTTTTTTTTCTCATGTATTTTTGTCATCTCTTTCTCTATAGGGAAAAAAACACCATAAAGAAAGGAATTTGCAATCATTTAAGAAAAAAAAAAAAAAAGACCTAAAAACCGCAAGCAGTTTAATGGTAAAAATAACTCCAGCACAAATCCTTGTGTGTAGGGACCCCACTGAGTAATACGAGGAGTCGTCCACGGAGATTTAGGGCGTGACCACTATGCCGAGAGGGGGACAGTTGCTTTTCTACGTCATCAGCATGAAATCGGGGGTCAACTAATTTATATGTAAAATTCCCCCCAAAAAGCTCAAAAAAGGTATTGCGAGACACTGTGATGTAACGTAACAGGTGACCTAACAACCTGACGTATATGAGCACCCACCTGACCGTAATCCAGCGCAGGCTACCCCTTTACAGGAGAACATGGCACCTACCAAACTCCATAAAGTTATATATAAGTATATTTCTGTATACTTTTACCTACTTCAGGCCTCTCTCATATATTTATCCAGGGAAAAATAACACAAGGACACTTACCTCCCACAACACAAGCAGACTACCACCCGACCAGTAACTTCTACTTCCTGGTTGGGAGTCACCTACAAAACAGGTAGAGCCGGCCAACAACGGGGAAACTACATTTCCCGGCACGCCTCGCGGAAGGGGACGCAGGGATTCCGCTGTGCGCCTGCGTGCACAAGACGGCTGTGAATGCGCATGCGCGTTATAGTAAATCATGTGGTTCACGGAAGACTTGAGCTTGGAAAGTTGCTCGGCCTGGCTTGTTTGCCCTGCTGGCGGCTGTGTTCATTAGCTCCGCGCGTCCTCCTCTTATCCACCGTTAATTAGCAGCATTTTTTTGACGATTTTTTTTACCTTTCGGACTCAATTACTTTCATTTTTAAAGAATTTTAACTCAATGAACCATTTTTAATGGGTTGTCCAAGTAATTTTTTTTATTTTTATTAAAACAGCAGGGAATCTATTAGAATATTTTTTATTTTTAGATGTTTTTTCTTCCCTATAGGGTAATAAGGCCTGGGGAAAGAAAAAAAATAAATTCACTTAGTTGTGAAGAGAAAAATTGTCACTAAAAAAGCCATAAAAATCCAGTTATAATATGCAAATATATGTGTAAACGCGACCTTAAAAGGGTTGTCCAACTTTGATGGCCTTTCTGCCAGTCCTCTCCTCCCCCCCAGGTGGGTTTCCGACTCCACTATTCGTTCCCAGACGGTTTGATTGGGGTCACCCATGCCACTGGAGGCTATCGCTGGCCATAGTGGTGACGTGTCCTCCATGTGTCACATCACTGGGTCACGTGACACATGTCACGGGACATGTCACCACAGGCCAGTGATTGGTACAGGTGGCCCCTGTGGAGAACCTCAATGGCAGCGGGAGACCGAAGGAGCTCAGTGGTGGGGAGAGGGGAAGTAGGCGTCCTTCAGCAAGTCCAGTAAGGTGGTGGCTGGCAGAGAGGCCCTCAAAGCTGGACAACCCCTTAAAAGGCATATACCAGTAAATTATAGTCTCAGTTCCCCTCAGCTAGTGACAGCCCTAATAAGCAGAGAAAGTGAGACTGCTCCCCAAAACAATGTCATCTATAGAGTGCCCTTATAGCTTCGCCACCAATTCCAATGTGGGGTTGGACAAATTATACCCCTTAAAGTGCATCTGTCAGCAGTTTTATACCCTATGACACTGGCTGACCTGTTACATGTGTACTTGGCAGCTGAAGACATCTGTGTTGGTCCCATGTTCATATGTGCCCGCATTGCTGAGAAAAATGATGTTTTATTCTATGCAAATGAGCCTCTAGGAGCAACGGGGGCGTTACCATTACACCTAGAGGCTCTGCTCTCTCTGCAACTGCCGCGCCCTCTGTACTTTGACAGGACCAGGCAGTGTAAATGTGATCACACCTGGTCCTGTCAATCAAAGTGCATCAGTTGCAGAGAGAGCAGAGCCTCTAGGTGTAATGGTAACGCCCCCGTTGCTCCTAGAGGCTCATTTGCATATAATAAAACATTTTTCTTAGCAATTCGGGCTCATCAACGCAGGGAGCACGAGCAGGGGCACACATTGCTGCCCCTGCCCGTGCTGTCAGCGGTGTAGGGAGAACTGAGTTTTAAGCACACACTGAATGGTGCGCTTCAGGGATGTAAAAGTATAGTAAAAATAGAAAATGAATAAATAAAGTATATATATATGGATTCTGGTATATTGGGTGGTTTATAATAAACTCCTATTAGTATTTTATTATTGTTTTTGGCTCCATTTATTTCTACCCACATTGACTCCACATCTTCATGTCCCTCACTTATATCTTCCCGGAGTGTGGGCTTTAGACAGGACTTTACATAAAGACAGACCCCTCCCCCTCTCCGGTTTTGGCGATCCTTTCTAAACAGTCTGTAACCCTGTACGTTGACTGCCCAGTCATAGGTATCATCCAGCCATGTTTCAGTTACTCCCACTATGTCATAGTCCTCCTCACACATCACTAATTCCAGTTCACCAGTTTTATTAGCTAGGCTTCTGGCATTAGTGTACATACACTTAAGATGTTCCCCAGGAACCCAAACCCCTCCTTCCTACACCAGTTCTTGAGCCACTTTATATCCCTAATCTCCCGCTGCGTTTCTTGTGTGGCTCGTGGTACTGTATTTCAGAAAATACTACCTTTGAGATCCTTGCCCTAAGCTTGAACCCTAAGTCCCTGAAACTATTTTTAAGGACACCCCACCTACCTCTCCACTTTGTCATTGGTTCCAATGTGGACCATGACCACTGGGTCTTCGCCAACCCTATCCAAGTAATCGGTCAACCCAATCCATGATATGTCAAGCTGGAGCGCCAGGAAGACAACACAGCATTTCGGTTTATGGGTGTAACGTGAAAAAAATGTGGAAAAGTT